>CAIGRN010137083.1:0-14261 GCA_903798345.1 Fraxinus anomala
CGCCATTCATTGTCATAGAGAAGGCAGAAGAACTTACAACTTGCAGTCGGTAGATGAAAAAATGGTTGCAGACGGCAGAGAGAAATTGCAGACGGAATGAGCATTTTTATGCTCTGATACCAATGAAGAAAATAAAAGGATAGATTCAATATAAAAACTATATTGAAGGAACTTGATGAATAAGCTGAATGGAGAATAATTATTTCATTTCATCAAAACTCAAATGTAAAGGTGAATACAATGCTCTATTTATAAACTAAATTCTAACAGACCAACAACTAATAACAAACTAAAGAAGAAACTAGAAGGAGTTAGAATAAGTTGCTGAACTGTGGCGGGAATTATAGTTGAAGGCAGCAGCATTTTGTTTCCCAAATACTGCTGAGGTGTTGCTGCTGTTCTGAGTTGGAGGTGAGCTTGCATATATTCCAACAATACCCATATCTTGCAAAGCAGCAGATAATCAAACATTAAAATGCAAAACTCTAAAGTAAACATGAATGGTGTGTATCACGTGAGCCTTAACATCGGTTGTTTAGATGATGACCGGAAGGCAATCGCGACAGAACATTGTTGCTGACATTGGATGTACCTAGAGGTGAAAGCTATATCGCTGGTCAGTTTGGATTATAACTCGGAAGACGTCGGAGCTGATTGATTTTCATCGGAATCGTCAGAGCTGAGAGTCTAGTATTTTGGATATCCAATTTGGGGGAAAAACTTGAGCTGAGAGACTGATTTTGGGAATCTCCAATTTTGGCAAAATAATCACTTCTTTGAGTGGGCAAATGTTGGAATGAAAGTGTTTTTTCTCCTTTATTCTCTATTTTGGGTGGGTTAAATTATCTGCCAAGTCAACTAAATCTAATTGCCATGTAAAGTACTTGTGAACGAGACCTTGGACATATAGCTTTATTCTTTGTGTTAAGCACTAATATGAGTGATAATTACACGATATTAAATAATAAATTCAAAATAAAATGCAAAGTCATGCGATTCATTTAATTCAATCTATAAAGTGTAATCACCTAAACCGATACTCTAACATCATTGATATTAGATATCATTATTCGTAATATTAAACACTAGCATAGGTATCGGTATATCATAGGTCATATTAAATGAGTTATAAATTTTTGTATTTAATTAAACATATAATTTAATGATACAAGTGATGTCACCTATGTTAGTGTTAAATACCAATGATGATAAATAATATTACTCTATTGAAATTTTGAGTAATTATATCAATAATTATTGAAATTATTTTCATATGATAATAGTTGTCCAAAATTTTTAAATATTGCATTAATGATTAATTAATAAAAAATATTAATGTTAAATCTTACGTGACATCATTAAATGTCAATATGTTACCAACTAACGTTATTTAGCCACTTTTTGTCTCCCTTTAAAATAAAATTATTTAATTTTTAAATTTATTTTTAACCACACATTCATACAATAAAATATTTTATACGTAAATTTAAAACTTTTTCCTACTTCTTATTCACACATCCTCTAAAAAAATAACGTAAGCTTACTATAATATTTAAGCAAAAATATAATAAAAAAATTAAAGTTACATTCATACAGTAAAATATTTTGCACTCAAAACTTTTTCATACTTTTTATTCACACATTCTCTAAAAAAATAACTATTCAAAACGTCATTTTTCTTCATAATAACGATCGAATAGGGACATAAAATGCTAAGTCAACAAAAATATGTTATAAAAATAACGTAAGCTTACTATAATATTTAAGCAAAAAATATAACAAAAATTAAAGTCAAATTACAATTTCTCATGTAAACGTGTTTAATTCTCAATTCCTAATTTCCCATTTTTTGACTCGTAGTAATAAATGACTTTATTTAATGAAATGTTGGCAATACGTAAAGATTTAATTATTTTTTTCCAAATGAATATTAATGTAACAGCTAAAAATTTAAGTGATTATTATTGCAAGAATATAACTTCAATAACAATTGCATAATTACTTAAAAGTTAAGTGATCATTGATGTAATTAATGTTAGAATAATTTAAAAAATGTGGGATTCCCATTTGATTGCAAATTTTATATTTTATAATATGGGTTAAATGTATGGCTCATAATGATCATATAGTTAAACACAATATGCCGAGTAATCACTTGGATCGTTTTACACCTTAGTTATATAGTGTTATATCCTATATAATATGGTAATTTAAGTATATGAGACAAAAATATTTAAACCCTAATGACGGTTGAAATTGTTAATGGTCAGCTTAATAAATTTCTATATAAGAGATTAGGTCCCATCTTCATATATTTTTATTGTCTTGCTCCCATTGACGGTTAATAACTTTGTGAGGATCAAGGAGAGAAAGAACTAGTTGATAACATTCACGTTCAAAATGTTTTTCGCAAGTATACATTTTTGAATTATGAATTAAAGATGCGATTCTTATTTCTTAGCATGACTATTATTATATTTAACAATTAACTCTTAAACAAACGTTTGTCGTGCACTATAATGATCGCGTACAAATGACTATTAGTTTTAGTTACGGTTATGGAAGTTATTGACGTCGGTGAATTATGAGGTTAAAATTGATTGTTTTAACTTTAATACAGATGTAAAAGAAATGGACATTGTTAGGGACATAAAGGGAAATAGAGAAAATAAGAAAGTTTTGGCATGGAGTAAAAATGTCATTTCCTTTATTTATTATAAAAAATCAGATTGTCGGTTCTTACACGGAATTGAAAATGTGCGCAAATCCAGATACATACAATGTATTGGTAAATTACACGTCTCTATAATTGCTCTAATAATTAGTCAAATAAAAATTCTTACTATTTTTTTTTAATGTTTTTTAATTGTTATACTTTTTTTATTCTTAAACTCTTGTTTGAGTCCATTTTTTAATAATGTATTTTTTTTTTCAAATTCATTTTCAATCATATATTTTTTTAAAATCACTATTTCAAAATCTAATTTATACTAATAGTTAAGATTATTTATTAGATTATTAGGACTTGTTTGACACAATTTTCATTTCTCGTAGAGGAGTTTCTTGAGAAAATTGAGATCCGTTTGGCATGATTTTTGAAAAGTCAAAAGAACATTTTGAGATCTAAAAGTTTCTTTTGAACTTATTTTGATTAATTTTATGAAAGTATTTTTTCTAATTAGAAGAGTTTTTAAAGAAAGTTGATTCAACGTGACTTCCTCTAAAATTACTTTTGAAATAGAAAACTCTTTTAAAAATTAGTTTTCAAACAAAAATTACGATAACTTCCTTCAAAAAAATTTATATAAAAAACAAAAACAAAAATCATGTCAAATAAACTCTTATATTATTTCAGTTTCATCAAAAACTCTTTTAACTCGACAAAGCATTTTAAAAAAAAATTATCTAGACATATTTGAAATCAGTTTTTGACTTTTCAAAAGACTTGCCAAGCGAGCCCTTAATAGTTCAGTATTCCATCTTAAATCGAGCTTTAAGTCAAGAATGAGATACAAAGGCCATTAGATTTGCTTACGAAAAAAGCCATTTGATTTCGTTGGGCCCACATAAGAAGGCCCCTTATTATTTTGCCTAGCATTTTGTTTGCTTGGTAGGCCCAATCAAAGTAAGAGAACCCAACAGTGAGATTTCAATGCAAAAGTTGTTAAAACTTATTTTGACTAGGCCCAAGTGCATGTTGGACCATATATTGGGCATCTACCAGGAAGCCGACCAACTTATTCATTATGGGCCACTTAAAATCCATATCTCTCTGAAATAATTTCAAAAATAACATTAAAAATAAATTATTTTTCAAATGTACTTTTTATTTTACTAAATCTTTTGTGTTACATTTTTAACAGTGTTACACTTTTTTATAGTACACGTTACATATAACACAGTAAAAAACGTGTTATAATTTTGTGAAGTGTTAATGTGTCACACTTCCAACATTAACATCGACACTCACTATCGTCAATGACCACCTTCAGCAACACACCTCATCTACTTCCACAACAATCACCCAGTTCAAAACCCATATCACCACTATTTCCATCGTCAAACAAACACTAAGATAGATGCAAACACAATATAAATGAAATCTATTAAAAGCAGTTATCAAATCTGCAAAAGAAATTCAGAAAAATTAAAAACAAAATTAAAATCATTTTCAAGATATGAAATTTATATCATGGTGGTGGTTGTGCGACGGTACAGTCGAGTTAGAGGACCGGTGGGACTTCGGTCATGGTAGCAATTCAAAGAGGAAGAGAACTTGATCAAAGTGTCGATGGTGATGGTGACATTGATGGTTGTGGTCGTTCGAGCATATGGGTGTGGTGGTTGTCGATGACCATGTTGAAGGTGGGGTTGGGTAGGATTCAAGCGGTTTGAATTTGATGGTCAGTGAATTAGTATTTTTAGAATTAAAATTAATCAATAGTAAAATTGAAATTTAAGCGAAGTAATTAAGTACTCGAGTTCGAATTTGATGATAAGTGAATTCAGACTTTAACATAGAAAAGTTAGTAATATAATTCCAAACTTCTAAGAAAAGAAAAGAAAAAAAAAGATCATTTTCAAGATATATTTATTCAATGGATTTTTCAAGCACAAACTACGAATTATGACATATTCTTGATAGTCGTTTCCATCCATCCTTTCCAAGAAGAAAAACGAAAATCTGGAAATGGGGTCAAATTACTCAATTTCTAGAGAATAATGAGGTCAAAACTAACTCGAAGAAATTCTATAACTAATGAATGCATCACAGTATTTTTCCTCATTATTTTTATTTTCAACAAAATTGAAAATATTTTGACTGCAAATGCACATGATGGTGGAGAAAAATGAGGAAGATCCTTTTCTTCTACTTTCAACTACTTCCATTTACTTGCCAAATCCAAAGAGCGAATCTTATTTGTGGAATATTGTAAATAATTTAATTATTGACTAAAGATTTATTATGTTTAATTATGAACTAAATCATAGTGCTTGAGAAAAAAAAATGATTCGTTTCGAAGTACGTTTTTCTAGTGCGTGTACGTTCCTGTAAAGTTCAACGTTAAGTCAAAAGATTTGATAGTGTAACAAACTATTAAGCCCTTATGGGTGGTTGAAAAACACAATTATTTGACAAACGTAAAAAAAGAAATTAAAAATTTTCTAAATGAAAAGATTATTTGACTAGCTAACTTCAAAATTTGATCATTTAGTTTTATTCCGAGAAAAAACTCACCTTTTCTTTTTCATATATAGAGTCGGGACTCCAATTTTTAAGATCTTGCCCAACTCCATCCAAAAACTTGAAATACATTGAATCAATATATCAAAAAAAGACGATGTAGGGTAGGCTGGTAATGCCTTTTGAGAGTAAAATGTTTCGAGTTCTAATCGTACACATCTCACCGAAAAATATCTAATGTGAGTCTATCGTTCCGTTGAATATTAAAATTTTGCAATACAAACATTGGCATACCAATGAATCCTCCAACGATATGTCATTACAATTCCGCATAAAGGATTTTAATTCTAAAGTGTGAGGGGGTTTAGTGTAAATCGATGTAAAATAAACTCACACTCGGAAAGTTTAGACATATTTCGACTCCTTTACTCTCTATCCCTCGACTATCCGAAAATGAGATTTCTTTACCAGAATAAAACTTTTATCCGACTTCCCAATTAACCTATCTCAATCATATTTTGAACCAATCTATCTAAAAATTAAGCTATCGGAAAAAAACTAATATATTTATTTAAATTTACATTTTCAACACGTTTGACTTTTCAGTCTTTTCTAGATTATTAAGAAATGATCTGCAACAAAACAAAACACGTGCAAATTATGTAACTTGCAGAAATGGATAAAATTAAATTTTCATCCATTATCCTTAACATAAATAATTTAAAAAAAATTAAATTTTCATCCATTATCCTTCACATAATTAATTAAAGCCCTTCGAGAAAACTTAGTGCCTTTTTAGTCAAAAATATTCTTTTTGACTAATACACAGTCTAATAATTTTACGTAAGCAGTGATACCATTTCTGAGACCACACGCACACAATTTTTCCAATACCACTTATCTCAAAGAATGTAATTATACTTAATTACCACCTCTTTGACCCGTGTTTTTCGTCTAATTATGTATAATTAATCTCTAATTGACCCAAGGGATTAGGCTGCTTGTCTTTCCAATTAAAAATAATTTTTTTTAGTTCGTTACATCAAATTTATACAACCATGACGTAAGTTACTCGAGCACTATACCTTTTAATTAAGTCCTAGTTTGGTCTTAATTTTTAAAATTCATTTTTCATCAAACTCGTTTTCAAATATACATTTTATTATATCCATAACTTTTATCAACTTTCTAGTCACACATTTCATTGATTTTTATCAAGTTCTAATGAAAATTGGATTTTCAGCTTAAACAAATTGGGGGCTAATTATGTATTTTGTAATTATTAAGAAAAAATGTAGTATTATTTTGTAATATGTTGCTCGTGCATCAAGTTTGTCATTGACTTCTAAATGGTCTCGTTCTTTCATTATTTTTATTGTCTCTAATGATTAAAAAAATATCGAAATATCCTTTAAATCATCACGTGACTCTTATAGATATATAGACCAATACGAATTATTGAGCACTAACATTCATGGTTTTTGATATTTTCATAAAATTGAACCTCTTGTCGAACTAACAATATGCACTGAGCCTACATAGCTCCATCGCGATCTAGTCTTCGTCATCGTTGAACATCAGAGTAGTTGGGTTGAATCAAATTAGAACTTTTATGAAGAGGAATGCATTTTGATTTAGAAATTTGGGTCGTTCACATCCTTGATGACTGATTATGTAATTATAACAAAAAAGTTGTGGCAAGTACTAGCTCGTTTTAAAGGTCGAGGACCAACTTATTATAGAATTAATAGATCGACGACCCACAGTGAGATCTTTCCTAATTATTTATTTCCATTTTCCTTTTTGTGTTGTTGAACCATCCACTAATTGAAAAAGTTGACTGTACAATTAAACAAGAAGTTTTTTAGCCTTTGACTCTAATTAATGTACGTGGGCAGGCTTTGGAATGCAGACACGACTTTGACTTTTTTTTTTTGTTAAGCACTTCTAGGATTAATTAGCAAAATCGCATTAGAAAATTAAATTGATTTCGCGATTTCAATAAAGAAAGCATGTATAGTTGACCAATTGTTCGATGAGAAGTCAATGAATGCAGCCCCAAACTATTTATATTATTCGTAATTGAATTTCAAACTGTGCTTAGATTAAATGTTACCAACCAAACTTCTTTTGAAAAATATAAGAAATTAATTATTTCCGAATTTAGTGTGGTTAAGAGCTTAAATTTGTCTACACTAGCTAGATTTCATTTGTACAAGTTAAGGTTAGGCACCATATTATTAAAGACAACAACTTGGAATTGCAAGACAATAATCTGATCTTGTAACACTCTCAAACGCATTTTGAATCCGCAAGTGCTAATTGGAATAGAGAGTTGGTCTTTATCTTATGCCAATTCACTCTTCTTCTTCTTCTTCTTTTTTTAAATTATCTCCAACGATTGTGTCTTTTAGGAAACTCACCCTAATACAAGCTTTAACATTGCGTGAAAGTGGAGGTGGCCTATAAAACAAAAACCTAGTGTATACTCGATTTTTGGGATGCCTAAAACATAAACTTTTAAGAATCACGACACCATAATGTTAAGTTGTAGAGCCTAATTATTGTCGCTAATTTTGAGCTGTCATTCGAATTTTGTATGATCATCAAATAAGAGAGATTTGAAAAAATATGGCGTGTGATTTTTCTTTTGTAAAAGTTTTTTCATCATAGTGAATTATTACAATAACGAATGAGTAATCTCATATCGAGGCGAATCTCCATAAATTTTATATATATTATTTTCTTACTTCGATTTTATTGCTCTTGATAGTATAAAATTAGAGTTTTTAATTTCAATATATGAATCGTTTTAAACGATCCCTTAAAATATAGATTTCAAGTATAAGAACGGCGAAGTGAGTCAGTATGATCAAAACTAAGTGAAAACTCTTAGCCAATTTATGTTTTTCTTGTCCAAAGTGTCTAACCCAAATTGTGGGATTATGCCAAGACCACACATATCAAGAAGACCCAAACAGATGAATTAGGTCAGTTTTTAGAATATCTCCATTAAGTGAAAATTCTTGAACTTGGTTGACTCATTTTGCAATTTCACACTGTAAGGAAAATAAAAAAACAATCTTGATTTCCTTATTTGGTGCAATGTCCTCCACGTATACCTAATGAAGACTTCTATATAGGTATATAAAGTCTATATTCGTTGAATCTTTAACTCTAAAATCGAGGCATTAATAAAAAAAAAAAAATTTGAACAAAATTATCAACATGTGCATACTAGGTTCCGGTTCAAGACAATGTAAATTGTCTCGACTTAAGAAAACACAATTGATTCACGAATTTTAGGGAATACTTTACAAGTAACTCAAATATTTAATTATTTTCAAACAAAAACTTGATATGTACTAGCTACTAATAGTAGGACACGTGTTAGCTTTGCAAAGTGAACATTGGAGTAATCTTCATCGATATGTATTCATCACATCAACTTCGCAATCTTTTTCTTAAACATTATTCTATACAAAACATCATCCCTAATTGCAAATAATCAAGAAAGTCAACATTAATTGTAGTTAATATAGAAAGAAATAGCAAACTTATTTTCTCTATAGAAAATTTACTTGAAAATAAATAAAAAATTGATTACTTTAGATTGTTATTCTGTATTTATCGTTTTTCAGTCCTACATAACTAAATAATTTCTTAGAAATTAAGATATAGATTTACGGGCTAACAAAAATGTCAATATATCTATTTTTAAAATACTTTCTCTACGAACTTCTATTAAACGGGTCTCTCTAGTCATGTTTTCGTGTAA
The DNA here is from genome assembly GCA_903798345.1 of Fraxinus anomala. Taxonomy (NCBI): domain Eukaryota; kingdom Viridiplantae; phylum Streptophyta; class Magnoliopsida; order Lamiales; family Oleaceae; genus Fraxinus; species Fraxinus anomala. The sequence continues at coordinate 8,964 of CAIGRN010137083.1, forward strand.
AAATAAAACTTAAAAATTTCGTCGACAAAAACTATCAATCCGTCAAATCGAAACGAAACAATACGTGCAAGTATTAGCTAACTCGACTCGGCTAGAGTTGGGGTCGAACCATGGCACAACCCCCACAATATAAACAGTACATTTGCTATTTGTGTGGCCCCTTAGGATCATTCAAAACCCCACCTTTTCTAGTTACCAAAATAGATTTGATTGACAGCAACTTTTCAGATGCCAAATCAATCCTCTCTCAAATGACATTTATGGGTCCCACTTAATTGAAGCAACATCGATGATCAACCACCACGTGGCACTATTCAAAAGTTCTCATTGTAGATCAAATATTTGAAACTTGTCCATCCAGCTACCCCCACCGCACGGGATCAGGAAAAATTCAACGTGGCTGAAAGAAATTCAGTCTTCGGAATTTCGGTGGAATCCAGTTGTACTCTACATTTATTGGTAGGTACATTGTAGATGCATACATTCTTTCCGTGTATAATTCAACTGTTTCCGTTATTTTCATTAATTTCTAGTCATTGACCCTATCTAACGACGGAGACAGATCGAATCCATTTGAGATCTAATTTAACGACTATACAATTTTTAATGATGGAAACAGGACTCGGATTCACACAAGTTTCATTTACTCTAAAAAAGTCATACTTTCAAGATTGAATCGAGAGACTTAATCAAACAGAACAAGAAAAAAGAAAAAAAAAAAGGTTAAACTGAATCCAAACATGTCCTAATTGTGTTCCTTAATCTAATCCCTACGTAATTACGCAAAACCATAGTCCACAGATGATAGAGTTACGTGGCTGTCACATAATTTTATAGGGATGGATTTGCTTCAAGTGTTGCGGCTCCAAGTGAAGGAAGCCTAATAAAAAATAATATTATTTTATTATAATATTTGTACACGTGGGACCTCTTACTTTTGGGGACCACTTTTGGTGGCTTCTCTATGAGGCACGCGGCGTACAAAGATTCCCGCAGCCAGACCCCCACCCACCCCCTCTCTATTTATGCATATCTACGTGTATATAATTATAAATTATTTATACGTATATTGTACGTATTTTCCTATTTGTACTAGTGATTATTTCTTCACGCTCTTCAATTTCACAAGAAGATTTAGTACATATTTGACGTTCTTTAATTTATTTTATAATTTGTTACAGGACAATTTTCAATAACATATTCATACAATAAAATATTTTACACGTATATCAAAAATATTTTTCAATTTTTTAACCACATATCCTCGTAAAAAATACTATTCAAAACTCTTTTTCTCCACTAAACCAAACATGCTCTTATTTCCCAACTTTTGAAAAGGTATATTTTCGTTATTTACTGTGGACTGCTGCTTAATGCTAATGGTCCCACAAATGAAACAATTTTCTCTTTTCACATTAAAATTTCTAATAAATTTTGATCAACTACCGAACTATCTTAAAGTTACGAAATAAGTCTTGAGATATAGACAATTTATGATCAATATATCAGTAGGGATATTAATAATTTATGTACATGTTAAGCGTAGAAATCCCACAACGTTTCAATACGAAAAATAACATTTTGTGCTATCGAAAAAAAATAGACATTTTAAAATAGGGTACCAAATTTCATAAAGCTCATTTTAAAAGATTGATATTCCTAAATCTCATATTACTTAAATTTGAAAATTAAGGATTCAAATTATTTCTATTAACAAAATTGACCATTTAAAATAAAATTTTAATACTCAGTATGCAGGACGTATAACACACGTATCTCATGTAAATTGAATTTTATAGTAGTATAGTTCAAGTGCAAAAAATGAGACAATTCTTGAATTTGTCTAGTTATATGGGCTCAACTCAAAAGAACAACCTTTGTCCTTACAAAAACAAATAAATTAAAAACCAAATTGAATACTATATATATATATTTGGGAGATTAGAAAATAATAATTAATATTGTGTAACATCGCAAGCCACTCACTTGGCATTTGTATAACATGATAAGATCACACTAATGGAAGACTTTAAAATAAGCTTTAATCCTATAATATTCAGAAAATATAGCATGTCTTTATTTCCCCTAATCTATATCTACAAAAAGGTAGTCTTTTATTAATAATCTGGTTCAGGCCCCATAGTCTATGTTTCAAAAATTCCACAAATTAAATAGTAAGCAACAAAGACATATATAGTGGAATCAATTATGCATAATATCCACTAAAAAATAAGTGCATTAAACTCCTATTTTGTATTATCGCGAACAATAAATAAAAAGAAAAAAAAAAGTATATTACGAAAACACAAGTTAAGTGTAGTTCATTCGATTTCATTAATTACTAGTGTAAAATTGAATTATAATATATGATTACACGCATCTCTTTTACAATAGAGAGAAAGTATAATTAAGCACCAAATATACAATAAAAGAGACCGATACTCGAACTATTGTCAATCTCAAAGAATTATATAAAAAACCCTCAAATTACAATTTAGTTTTACCCCCCACAAATTAAATAAGAAACTGAAAAAACCAAATAAGAATTAATGCAAACATCAAATCCACTAATTAATTCTCTATGTGACCTAAAACCAATTTTCTTTTTGATGATTTGATGACTTCTTATATTTCTACAACTGAGGATTAAACACTTTGACTTATTCCTTAAAAATTGTTGTTGAATTGCTGTTGTAAGAAAAGCATGTCATCAACATTCCACAGATTATCGTATATGTTCCCTTCGTCCATCCATTGATTGTTTTGCTCCAGAACTGTGAAATCTAACCCTTGGTTAAAGTAACCAGTGGGGCTGGTTAAGGTTTCTCCATAGGCTAGCTGATTAGCAGGATAGTAATCTTGATTAGTGTTCTGATTAACTGGATAATTGTAACAATCCGTGAGGTCTGAAACTGGGGTGCCAAATGAGTCTGATGAGGCGGCGGTGCTAGAATTCTCCGCCGTGTAGCTGGTGGCGTTTGTGTTAACTGGAACAATACCGCCGCCATAGTTCCCAACCGTGTTACTGTTGTTAGCCTGTGGCACTGGCAGCACCTTTTGGCTTGGGCCCATGTTGTCTATACTGGAAATGTTATGGCTGTTGAGTTTGTATTGGGTGGTGGTGATGGAAGAGGTGGTGGTGGTGGTGGAGGAAACACCGCAGCCGGGACTGCCACCGGCTGCGGCAGCGGCTGCCTGAATTCTCTCAACTAATCTTGGCATCCATAGATAACGCATGGTATCCTTGAATCTCTTGCTGTTCACATCACATTTGAGCTGTTTAGCATGTTTTTGTACTCGTGTTCTCCAATAGTTCTTGATCTCATTATCAGTTCTACCAGGCAAATATTGAGCAATTTTTGACCACCTATAACATCGATTATTCAAAATCAATTAAACCGTGTATATTTACTTAAACTCATCTCGAACATAATTTATATAATAACTTACCGATTGCCCCATCGAGAATGGAGTTCAAGAATCAGAAGTTGTTCTTCAAGAGTGATATTTCCTCGTCGAACATCGGGGCGTAAATAGTTCAGCCATCTTAACCTGCAGCTCTTTCCAGTTCTCTTTAGACCTGTGCCAATGAACATTCATTAGCCAACAATTTTTTTCTTTTCTTTTTCTTTTTCATTTTTTTTGGGTAAATTTCTCAGAACTATCTTAAGCCCTACTTTAATAACTTTATAGCTTCTGCCTTTTCCTTTAGCCCCCATATACAACTCTTATTGGACGATTCCAAGACTTTTTTTTATGCTCATTCTGTACGGCCAATGAACTATTCAAATATAATATATTCATAAAGCAAAGAAATAAACATTTCCTCCTCTCCTCATAATTATTCTTGATCATATCTATACATATATAGCTATAAGTATATATTCAATTCGCAAAACCAACCCAAGTGTTTAGTCGTGCTTAAAAACTGCTTTTTTAGATAAATTAAATTACCTGCAGATTGAGCGAGGGAATTCCAACGCCCTTCACCGTGTTGGGAGATGTAATTCGCGAGAGCGAGGTCTTCTTCGAAAGTCCATGGACCTCTCCTAAGCTCCATTTCTTCTTCACTAATTTGGTTGTTGTAATTTGCACCATCTAATTCACCATGATAAATATCCATCCTTATTGATTTCTTTCAATAGAGAAACTGATTGATTGATTGATACAAAAAGGTAACAAAGAATTGGAGAGATTTTAGAGAGATAGTTTTGTACAGAAAGAGGTTAATACAAGAGGATAGAGGTGGTGGGGGTTTATATAGAGAGAGATATAGAGGTTTGAAAATGGTGGAAAAAGGTGAGATGTGGGAGAGCCGCAATTAATACTTAAAACTGGGTTTTCTGTGTGTTCAAAGTGGCTTATTTTTTGTTTTGTTTTTGCTTTTCTTTTTTTTTTTCCTCCGAAAAACTTGTCTCGCGGAATTTTTGACTTTCTCACTCCTCTTTTGCTGCTAAATTTCCACAATAGAAAATGTGTCAAGGGTATAATTCGATACATGAGGACTTAGTGTTACCCCTATTTAATAAAATTAGTTAATAAAAATAGACTTTTAATATTCAATAATGATATCAAAGTTCGATTCATCTATTGTTAAAACGAGACGTTGAATTTCGAGAGTAGTAATCTCAAATGAGCTACCACTATATAATATAAAAAACAATAATCAATGTTTTGAGTTCTTCTTTTTTATCAAAATTAATCCTTTTAAGTCGCAATATTGACGCCCAGTTTGTTTCTGATTAAAATCAGATATTAATCTAAGTCAAAGTCAAACAATCAATATTAACCACATCTTTCATGGGTTCCACATCTTTTCAACTACACATTTCAAAAACTTCTATCACAATCTACTAAAAATCTAATTTTAATTTCCACCAAAAATTCAATAAAATTCACTTGGAACTTATGCTAATTAGAGCAATGAATTGGGGATTAATTGAGATGTTAGTATTAGGGAGAGTAGAATTAAAGAATATATCCCATTTAGTAATATATTTCCAGACAGATTTATATCAATTGTATGGTTCTTGTTTTCTTTTTGGTCAATTTATTCTTTTTTTTTTTCGCTTAAGGAAAAAAATGTAAATTCTTCATAATTTTATAGTTTTGTTCATAAAAGGAAAGGTAAGTTTGTGTGGATAAATTCAGGATTCCATGCAGAAGTTGAGCAAAAACTTACAATAAAAGCAATGAAAAAGAAGAGCTATAATAGCTAGTTACTTATAAATTTAAGTTCCTAATTTATTTACATATTACTTATAAATATAATAATAATTAAATAAAAAGAAAAGAAAA
>CAIGRN010137116.1:0-32247 GCA_903798345.1 Fraxinus anomala
TTTTTTTTTTTTGATAAATGAAGAATTTGATATAAACTATTTTTGAAACAAAAGTCTTTTAATTTTTTTTTTAAACTTCCAATTTCCCACTTTCAAATGTCACATGTGATTTTTATAATAAAAATAGACATATAGCTTTTTATTGCTATATCAAGAAGAGATTGCATTTTGAAGACAACTACAAGTAGATTCAAAAATCCATTAACAACTATCAAGGACCCAATGTTGTATGGATACCAAAGATAAAAAATTGAATTATTTTTGTAGGTACCAAAAAAAAAAAAAAAAAAAAAACAAATTCATCTTGAAGAGTGGATGCTCAAAGCACATTACTGAAAATCAAGCTTTATTGTCAAGTTTCAAAATAAACGATAGTGATCACAATACTTTTGGAGGTAATGTCAAAGGAAAAATTATTTGACATTGAAATTATTGGTAATCATTCATATCCTTTTATTGAAAATATTCTCTTAGTATATAACATTAAATATAATTTACTTAGTTTTACTCAATTGTATGATGAATGTTATCATTTCAAATTTGATTCTTTCAAGTGCCTTATTGAGGATACTACATCGAAAGATGTGATATTTATAGGAATTCGAAGTAAGGATGTTTATGCCATCAACACTAAAGAAAAATGTTTACCAAGTTTAAAATATGATACTTCGTTATGACATAAAATATTAGGTCATGTTAGCATAGACTTACATTCAAAATTTATAAATATTGTTTTATTAAAGATTTATCAAATTTAAAATTTGAGAAAGACAAATTTGTGAAGCATGAATAAGCACACTGGTATCATAGAGAAAATAGATGCACGTGCCTTTAATCCTTGTAAACTATTTATAGATGACTCCGTACAATTGAAGTACATTTTTGGACGCCAAATCACAATGAAATAAGTTAAAACAATTTAAAATATAGTTTAAGACTACCACAAGCTTTAACATTTTACAAAATAGTAAGGGAAACTTTTATTTTCTTGTATTAGTAAAAGTGAATGGGATCAGATGGTTTAATAAAGAACATAGGATTTAAGCAAAAATATAGTGGCAGCAGCAAAATAAGGCATCTCATTCTCCATTTTCTTCAGTTTCTCATCCAGAGAAACTGAAATTAGGCAACTTATTCCAATGTCACTACGGTGGCTCATCGCTATGAAGAGCCAAAACCAGCTACTGAATTTGATTAAAATACGTGAATTACTAGTATAATACCAGATGAATAATCAGACAAGCAACTAGCAAGGATACTAAATTTGAATTAACCAGTGCTCCAAGGCTGTATTGAATCTAGAGGAAATAAACCTTTTTAAGGCTCAAGCATTTAAGAAGAGACGAAGTGAACCATTAACAAACTGGTTACCAAGATAGAGAGAAGGAATATGTTTCTTCATCAATGAAGCAATCATGACATAATGAATACTTATTCTCTTGTTTGAGAGGACACGACAAGCACTGGTTAATTAATTCTAAACCAGTTTGAGGGCAATCTTTCAACTCTCAGCATCTTCTATGTTCCTTCAGTCAAAATGTTGAGCCGTTGAACCCAAAGAATGAGCGCTGAACACAAGATCATAAAACTGCTTAAGTACCTTTATCCTCTTAACTTCAAACGATGAAATTAGTTGTAATATATTGATTCAAATAGATAGTGAAAAAATAGTCACAAAGAGATCAATACACTAAGAAGAAGCATCACAATTATATACTAACATACAAGTTTCCCTCCATTCATATTTAATCGATAATAAACCAATCAAAACATTTATGTTTTCTAGTAAGGACGTTGGCAAGGCTTATGTGAAATAAATCTAACTTCATGTCCCTCCAATATGAATTGAAACAAATAGAGGATCAAAGACAATCCCATACCCCAGGGGCATAATCATATGTGTAGTTTTAGCTCCAAACCCCAAGAAGAAAGCTGCACAATTTGTGATCACTTCTTGTTTATTAGGATGGTCGTCTATTTGAGTTCAGATCAAACAAACGTTCAAGATATTTCAATTATACAAGACAAGACCACCTCTTTTATCATGTTAAATAATTTACCTGAACATCATAAAATTTTATATAAAACCGAGATCCGTCAATAGAGAGTTTGGTTTCAAGAATCTCTGCGATGGTTGAGCTGAGCTTGCCGTTGACACTAGGTCCAAGCCCCCCAATGGAGACCAATTCCCCATATGCAGATGGCTCTTCAGTCCCGGCAAATGCAATTGGAACCCCTCCATTTAACAATACCATCACATACTGCAGAACAAAATCAAGAAATTACATAAACAAAAGAATGTTCCTACTGTCATATTACAGGAAAATAATAAGAACAGTGAGAAAAATTACATAAACAAAAGAATGTTCCTACTATCATATTCCCATATTTGGGGTAAAATTCATTGTGAAATAGTGATTTCTTTGGGGAATGTGAGGTTAAAAAGTAAGAAAAAGTTTTTGTTATTTTATGGAAGAATGTGTGGTTGAAAATGAGTTTTAAAAAATACATTCTTATAAAAGGGGCTCAAACAAGCGTAAAATTTCATAAGTTCTGATGTTTGTTGTGTCAACATTATTGATTTCTAAACTATAAATGGTCATTCCTGTTCAATTATGAAATAATGTAAACTTGGACTCCACAAGAACCGTACCAAGACAGAATTTTCTAACGATTAACTTTAAAAAAAAAAAAAAAAAAAATCCTTTCCCAGCAGAAAAGCAGTTTCCTTTTCTAAGAGGAATATTATCAAACAACTGGCAATCATTAATATGCATGCACCAGAAGGTCCAGAACCCGCTAAAATGGACTCCAAAATTCTGCAAATACAAGCAAAAGTAAACACGTTCGAAAGTGGGGACTTAACAGATTCAGGTTTGCCAATAATCTTGGCAACAGCTTTGGTGGCATCTTTAAGAACATCAGAGGCAACCACTGGATCAACTGGGATGTTGGTGAACAAATTCAAAGTGGGCATAGCTGTGCTCTTAATTCTCCGCTTTTTCTCTGCTGTAATGAATAGAAACACTAGCACTCAACAGGCAAATAACTCGGTATCCACAAATTAAGCGTTTGTAGATAATAGTATGAGGTGAAGCAGGTAGAAGTGATAAGGCCTAATGAGAAGGATACGCGTAGAGTATTGAAAAGTGAAAACCTTGTTTATGGATGAGACAATAGTGTGTGGTGAGGAGGCTAAGAAATGCTTGCGTAGGAACATAAATTTTTTTAATTTTAGTTACCGGCATAAAAATGTAATTTTTATCAACTTAAATCACCGCAAACTGAAGATGAAATGACTCATGAACTAGATAGCAAACTATACCAACTCATTGACCATTTTATTACCAAGTGTACTAATAAAGTGACACGAACCACAAATCAAGTCGCCAAAGCGAAATTAAATGGTAATGTTTGGCGCAAAAGAAAATTTTGATTGAAGACGCAAAGAGAATCACATTATGCAATGTCAATATAATAGCCAAGCTGCTGAGGGAGGTGGCCATCCTAAAGCACATAAGGCTCATCATCCTCGATCGGACGAGAGCAAACTATACATTTTGACTAACTTTGCCACAATTGTTCCCTGCTCTTCTCGTATCACAGCACCGACACTAATATCTCCCTTAGTCACAATAATTGCAGCGTCCAGATTAAGCTCGAATCTACACTAGCATACGAGGCACAACACACCATCTCTTTTGATGCTAGTTTAAATTCACAAATTTGAAAATTTTGACTTATTATTTCAAAACAAGGTAAAATCGTCATAAGAACGAATGCTGCTAATTAACAAAGGTTGATATTACATAAAGTTGAGGGCAATATTGTGAATAAGGTAAAAGGTTGGAGGCGATGATTGAAATGTACCCCAAAATCTATGATACACAATATTACTTTTTTTTTTTTTCGTTAGACTTGAACTTAGGTAATTGATCCGATAAGATTTTGCTCTTATTTAGTAATTCACTACGACACAATTATTAACATTACCAAATGGAAGATATATCGAGAGAGTATTTTTAAGAGTCTCTATTTTTAAAGAGTATATTCTATAATTTAGAGAACATATATAAATTTAAGGAGTAAAAGTTTTTTAAGCTTAACATTTAAGTATACTACTTTCAAAAAATATTAATTGTTTTTTCCTATTTTATTTTTACTAGTTTCCCCCTGAATTATTTTATTATTTTCATTCGTTGAAATTTGAAATATTTTGAATGTATTTAATTAAAGAGAAAAAAATTAAAATATTAATTTAAAGAGTCATTTGAAATATAATTTTAAGAGCCCGCTTGGGAGTTTCGACGTATCGATCATAAACGTTTTTTAAAGTACTGATTTTGAACGTTTATGAGCGAATCGATTTTTGAGTGATTTTAGTAGTGATTTTTAAAATTGTCCAACACGTGCTTGTGAGTTTATTATCCACCGACTCTGAAAGTTTTTTTTAAAAGAATAAAATTACATACGTGTCACTCAACAAAAAAAAAAAAATTTGTTTATTATTTCTTATATGAAATTTTTTTCATCATAACTCATAAGTGATATTTTACTTGTATGTAATTTTTGTTACATATAAGTTACTATTTAACTTTAAAAAATTAAATAAAGTTAAATATTTACTTAAAATTTTAAGTTAATATTTTTTACTTATGAGTAAAATTTACAATCTTATACTTTAAAATAATTCTAAGTGAATTTGTTTACTTATAAGTAACTTTTTATATTTATAAATGAGTTTTTATCTTATTAGTAATATTTTTATTTTATAATTTTTTTTTTTACATAAAAGTGATTTTTTACTTGTAAGTAATTTTTTAATTATTTTGTAATTTTTATAGGTAATATTTTAACCATAAGTATTTTTTTGCTTAAAACTAAATTTTTAGTTAATACGTTTTTATTTAAAAATTAGTTTTGAAGAAAATATATTGCTTAAAAATAATTATTTTGTGAAGGATAAAATTATAAAAGAATATAAGGAACGAACAAAACTCGCCAATTTAATAGATTGAGAGAATCGGTTAAAATTACTTTACATCGTTTCTGGATAATTTTTAAACTGTTCAAAATGATACCCCCAAAAAATTAGTACACACTGAATTTTTTCAACAATTCGTAAACTGTGCCACCCAAGATTAATGAAAAAAAAAATAAGAAATAAATAAAAAAATCTCGCAAATAGGCCATAAGGGAGAGAGAATTTATGTCTAAAATCTTGACGCTCTTAGGGAAAGAATAATTTTGTATAACAATTTTTAAACGTAAGCCCCTAAAGTTTGGACAGAAAATCCAAATAGCAAGTGAGTTTAATGCCAAAACTTCAAAGCAACCCTCCAAGACTCCAACTCAACACCAATACCTCTGCATCGTTGAACGAAGAGTTGCACCGCCTCCATCTATGTTCACCTCGAGGGAGAATTCCAATAAGAAAGCTTTTCCACACCGAATTTCGTATGTAATGTGCGATTGTGTTTGGATATTTTCTTCTCATGTGTTGCACCACTGATTGTGATTCATATGTGCGTTTTCCTAGAGCAAGTATAGTTCAATTTATATTTCTGTCCATGCTATTAAAATTTGCTTCTACCCTTTTTTTGTACTTGAATCTATTTCTCCTCTGCAATCAGCATTATTTCTGTTTTAGAATTTTCTTTAGTCTATTATGGAGTATTTATTGTGAATTTTCATAATTATGGAGGTTAACTATTATATAATTTGAGTGGCAGTGAACTTTGATTATTGCTATTAATTTTTAGTTTCACAACTTAGGTGTATAAACACGTCCTCGCATATACATATTTTTGTCATTCGTGTATATCATATAAGTTATGTAGGCGGGGGGAATTGGTGTCAAGAACTCGTGGCTGTGTAATACAAAGTTTGGAGCTTTTGATATGTTAGTGAAAACTTCTGTGAGAATTCAGTTCTGTAAACAAGAAAAAGTATGACAAGTATGACTTTTGATGTTTGTTGTTTTCTTTTGTCCTCGTTTTATGCAGATGGTAGAGACACAGGAAGATACTACTTCGTTTATGAACCTTGCTATAGAGCAGGTGTTAGACCAAACTTATTCTTGCTATGGCTTATTGATTTTGGGCACCCAACTTTGTGGGTTTCTTCTGTTTCCAAATGTTGATAAATTTCAAAAAAGTTAGTTGACATAAAATTTGAATTTTTTCCAAATTACTGTTCTATTTGTCTGCAGTAGATGTAATCAAATATTTGGAGTTCATATCAATGATAATTTGAAGTTTTGACTAAAAGACTGCAAATAAATATCATTGATACTATGCATAGTAAATGGAGTTAGGTAATCTGAAAGCAAAATTGCAAAGGGAATCTTAATATATGATGTATGGGTTGCAAATTCTTAGCTCTGAGCTTGCACAGTAATTAAAGTGTCAGAATTATACCTCATTCCCAGTGTAATTTTGTATCATTTTTCTAATATGCAATAATAATTTATTTATGTATGAAGTTTTATTATTTTCTAATGCCTACTTATCTTCTGCCAGGCAAAGCTTGCCTTAGACATAGTTGAAGTACCTGTTGGGTAAGCTTGTCGTTCTGCTATTTCCTTATAGCTTTTAATTACACACATTTTAGATTTTGGGAGTGCATGTCAGTAATAGGTTTTCCAATATAACATGTTCATTGATGCGTCATGCATCTGGATAAATTAGTGCCAATTTTAAGGTGCAATTATATATTTTAAATTTTAGTCCCTGCTTGATCCCCATTTTTGAGATAAAATGTATTATGGAATAGTGATTTTTTTGGAGAATGTGTGTTTAAAAAATAAGAAAAAGTTTTTGAAATACGTGTATAATTATTTTATGGGAGAATGTGTGGTTGAAAATGAGTTTTGAAAAAATGTTCTTGAAAAAATGGGGCTGAAACAGGGCTAAATGTCTACAGTATAAATCTTCTAGGATCTCCAATCAGCCCTCTGCAGTTAGAATTGATTGATGAGACCTGGATTTCATTTTTTAAACAAGATTTATAGATTGACACTTAGTCATGTTATACTCTTTCACTTTCTATGTTCACTTGGTCAGTTGTGTTATTGTCGAGGATCATGCAGTCATTGCCTCTGGGAGAAACCGAACCAATGAGACAAGAAATGTATGCTCATTATCTGCTTTTGCTTCTGTCTCCATGATATTGGCCTTCATTTTGGTCAAGCTTGTTCTGCCTCTTTTTATGCTTTATCAAGTTCATTCAACTTTAAAACTTTTAACATCTTCCCTATGCATGGTTGTCAAGACCGTAATTTTGGATTGAATTGGTAGAGGGTTTTGCTGATTGGATTGTTGGATCAGATTGAGGATTGTAATATCCTACTAAATAATGATTTAAAATACTAAAAAATGATAAAATAAATATCTATGAACAAAGTAATAACTACAGTCAATAACTAGCTAAAAACAAACAATAAAAAGTTAAAAATAAGTTTTTAACTACTTTGTAGTCCACAACAAGGTTTTTTGTGGAAGAACATTCGACATATCCTGGAACATCCAACCATTTTCCTAGTTGTACCATTATCCATTCAAAAGAGAGATTTTCGAAAACATCACCAAATCATTCATTTTCAAATGTTGCAATAGTACTATATCTTATTATGATCCTAGTACGATCTTGTAGAGAGTCTACGCATTTCTGTATAATCCTATATGATTCTAAACAATCTTGTAGCAACCCTAGTGCGATTCTAAACAATCTTGTAGCAATCTTGAGGTCTATATATGATCTGGATCGTTTTGTCCTTTTAGGATCGTATGATCCAGATCTCGATTTTGATAACCATGTCACTATGCGTATCATTATTTGAAATCATGGCTATTGCAATTTCATCTAAGTTATACCAAATTGTTATTACCACATTCTACAACACAAAGTATCGTGCATAATATATGAGATTGTGGCTGTTTGCCATAATAAAATATACGAAAGTTCAACTATTATCGCATTTTAGAACTAATTGTTGCACACTTTTTATTTTAAAAATTCTTCTGTGATGCTTACAATACAAACATTTTACGTGATGTTGACAAATATAACTTAACTCCAACAATTGACTCTAGTTGCCTATGAGCCCATATTGGAGACTTTACGCGGCCATAATTCTACCATATGGCGTCTATCTATATACACTTGTCTCATTTCAGGCCATTTGGAGAAGACCAGATTAAAGGCAATACCCAAAGATGCAACATAGAATGATGTGGTTCTCTGTTGGTGGGTTTTGATGGACAAAAAGTTCAAGATACATTAACTGGGAGTAATTCTTATTCCACACTTAAACAATACCCTCTACGTTAGTACTATTGCTCACACTTCACCTTGGTACAATAATCATTTCAATCCCTATATGCAACCCCTTAGACTAGCTTTGCTGTGAAGACCCTTGTAGCTTATTTGGTATGGTGGACACTGGTCCTGACAACACTGAAAAGTAATAAAAATAAAAAGGAAGATAAAGATTTTGTTTATTATATTGTCTAGACTTATGCAGTGGGGTGTGCCAATGTCTTTTTTGAATATTTAATTTGTTCTTTCAAATTTCACAAATGGTGCTTAAATAACACACAAATCCATCTTCTCTTACATGAAAGCCTATTAATCTCCACTTCTCTTCTATTATGTCAAACAGTGGAATTGTACTCTTTATTGAGCAATCCCAATTCACATAGCAAGATCTGATAGAATAAAAGCTCTACGCACCACATTGCTCGAGTTGTACTTCACTATGTAGCAAATGTCTTCCATGAATGACCTAATAGCCTGGATTTGAACATTGTTCATGAACTAAATGCCTCTAAAGTCATAATGCAACAATAGGCTTCTAACTGGAGGTACAAATTATGCATATACTCAACATGCCAATAGCGTAATATCAGTTAAGTCAAATATGTGAAATTTAAAGTTTTCCCACCAACATATCTAATACATTCATCTGTCCAAAGCGACCACCAATACTTGGACTATGTTTAGCTTCCCTACGAAACAGTATCATAACCGATCTAACTCTACGATGTCAAACGCCCAGATAAACAAGCTTATAGTTTAAAGGTTTCATTTTAATTATATCTGAGGTTGGACAGGGGGAATCTCAGAACTCGATTTTTTGAATTTAGACTTTGATGCTTTGGCTAGGAACCTGGCCTGGGATAATATGGACATGGAGTGGAAATCCACAACGGACTTGGCAGTTTTATATCCAAGAACTCCTAGGCAAATGGTTATTGACTTTGCAGTTTTTGCTAAGAATTTGAATTGACACCAGTCTGTCCATGACTTGTTGATTGATTCTGGTTGAAATTTATTCCATTATTCTTATCAAAGAAAATTAACTTTTGTGATTCAAGGAAGACTTTTAAGTTACGAGTAGGAAATGACCCTTATTCTCCTTTCAGGGAAAAGAGCTCCGAATTTGTTCTTCCTTACCAAGCATTTCTGGATTTAGGAACAGTAAAGCGTAAAGATGATACCCTGGATGTGAATAATAAGAGAATAATACAAATACTACCCCCCCCCCCCCCCCCCCCCCCNCCCCCCCCCCCCCCCCCAACAGGTCTGATAAATGTTGTACTATTTTGTCTACATTTAGCCATTCAAGGGTTAAAGGAGCCCATGTTCCACCCTCACCTTTTGAAATAACAATTTTTTTCTCAACTTATTTAATTTTTCATGAACCCAAAAGATTGGAAACTTCTCAATTCTTGAGATATTTACATATTTCCGTGTGACTTATATTGGAGTTCATTCCTTGTATTTTGGCGCTCCTATAACGAGTTTATGTCGTTGCCCGTGTTATCACTGCTTTCTGATATATCCAAAATCACGCTCTTGGTGTAAGAATTTTCGTGATCAATTAAAGAAACCAAAAAAATTATACTAAAATAGTTCTAAACTACTTATTATGATGGTATGTTTCGAACTTTTGTACGATTGGAGATAAGCATTAAAGATTGTTCTGGTGCCACGATTTGATACATGGGGCATCTTCCTACATTCGCATTAAACCATTTTTATAATCGATGAAGTTTTTTTCCTAATGATTTTCTTTTGGAATACATCACTATTTTGATATGGTAAATAGAACCATATAGCATTTATTTTGAGAATGATGCTACCTATGTTTTCAGGCTTTTAAGTAACTGATTAGAAGGAATCCTTGGACCTTGGTCGTTGAGGTGCTGGGGGTGCCCTCCCTTTCACCTCCTTGTGCTGGTCACTCCTCCCTGCACTAGTGATTTAAGGGGATCGCTATTTGGTTTCAGAATTTGATATGCTTGTGAATAAAATATTGCCAATTGTCCGAAGCATTTCCTTCTTTATATGCCGTTCTCAATTCTACTATTAGAATATCCCAAAAGAGTTTGAACTTTTTGGATCAATACCTGATAGTGACTTTGTTTCTACTTGCCATTTTACTTGTTGCATTTTCCTTCTGTTTATTGAAACTTTTTTCTCTCTTTCTTCTTTGTATTGAAAAATCATTGCTAGTTACCAGCATTCATAACTTTCACATGTTCCTTGTCCGAGAAACGGTCCGGGGCTTGATTTACTTATATTTTATTAGTTCAGGCTACTAGACATGCAGAGATGGAAGCAATTGATATGCTACTTAAGCAGTGGCAGAACGTTGGATTTTCAAGGGAAGAAGTTGCTTCAAAATTCTCAAGATGCACTCTTTATGTTACATGTGAACCATGTATAATGTGTGCAGCCGCTTTATCTATAATTGGTATGGTCAACAACATATATTTTGCACATAATAAATGTCACTTTTAATAGTTATCATAATTTGGGGTGACATGCCATGATCTTCATATAGGCATAAAAGAAGTATACTACGGCTGTGCAAATGATAAATTTGGAGGGTGTGGGTCAGTTTTGTCCTTGCATATGAATAGCTCTGAGAAGCTCGATAGGTTTGATTCTAACCTCTTCTCATTTATAGAAAAGTGTTAACCTGTAAAAGCTACTTGACATATTATATTTTTGGAAATTCATTTTAGAATATATAATACTTGTCATTCCTGGTATTTTATAGGCAATATTTGTTGATAAGCTTTAACCTTTACACACTCTTTCATATCCTATGGAGTCTGTAATCATTGTGGTTATAGGAGAGCTCAATATCTACCCTTTTTGTCTTTTAGCTTTAAGTCATGGTTGAATAGCATTATAGCGATTGCAAAATGATAATAATATTCATGGTATGTGGCCAAAAACTTGGTAAACAAATATTTTAAGCTTAGCATGTGGGTGGGAACAGATATGACCTGGGCTTATAATGTGCTTGCATTTGCTTTAAGGTCTAGTGCATATTCTTATTCGTGTCTGCCATGGAATATATGGAGCAACCTCGTCAGTAGGTTCTGAATATTTGGCCATGGGAAGCTTGTATTTTTGCCTCAAATTTAATCATCACATGACTTTCAGGCTAGATTATCACAACAAATGAAGTTCTGGGTTTAAGTCTTACCTTCGCTTGTTTATAAAAATTGAAGACTTATTCGGCATTTGATGAAAAACAAGAATGGCCTGCACATAAGGAGTGCATTATTAGATTAAGCTTTTGCATGAGGGGGTTCAACAAAATTACATATATCACATTTGCTCATGGTTGATCTTAACTTTAACTGGTCTTCTATTTTCATATTCGGGTCTTTCAAGTGTGTATAGGAGAAAAGGTTGGATAACTGGATCTAATGAAATTTGGGTAATTGGCCTGGTCCTACCTTCATCCAACTAATCAACTCCACCCCCACCATCTCACCCCTTCTTTTCTTGTACTTGGTCTCTCGTTATTGCATAGGAGATTTGCCGGTGAAGGATAAATAATACTTTTCCAATGGTAATATACACCTGCTTCTCTCATACTTATTAATGTTGTATCATTTTCAGAACATTAGGTGCAGCAAAAGATCTGCTAAATTAATCACCATTTAAAGTAAACCTTTAGTTCTAATAGAAACTTTTACATCCAGAACTATTAAAGTTCAGTTCTTTTATTGGGAACATGGGAACACGGCTTAGATTGTTGTTGTTTAGTCCTACTAGAACCTTCTTCAAATGACATTATTGATTTCACAAAATATGTGAATTTTAATTTTAGGAGGATTTCTTTCATTAACGGAACATTTTCCAGGGGTGGTGTGGTTGGGAGGTCTTGCTAATGTTTGAGTTCCTATGCCATTTTGCTTCTTCATTATTACGATCATATTTTTGTTGAGGAGATGGCGAAAGTGAGTGCATTTGACATTAAATCTCGACTGTTTAATTGGGTTCTTCAAAAAATTCTGGATTTTAGCGAGATAGTAGATGTGTCATGTGATAGTATGAAAACAAGTTATTGGAATTATTCGAGGATCTGGAGGCTAGTAGGGGACATGGGATGGGTACATCAGGAGGCAAGATAAGAATAAAGGGTGATCGTGAGCTTAAGCGTCTTAAATGGTCGGTTAATTATAATGTCAAGGGAGGCGAGTCAAGGAGAGGTCTGATGGGGAGAGATGCCGAAATGTTAAGATGATTCTGAAAATAATTTGTTGGAATGTGAGGGGGTTTAATAAAGCTGGGAAAAGATTAGGGGTTCGGAATTTATTAAGGGGATGGAGGGCTGACATTATTCGTCTACAGGAAACAAAGTTGGAGGTCGTTTCGAGAGCTGTTGTGAGTAGTCTATGGGGGGGATAGCACGTGGGGTATTAGTTTGCAGGATCATCGGGGGCATCAGGAGGCGTGTTAGTAATATGGGACACTAGAGTTTTTGATTTGGAGGAGGTTAGTGAAGAGTTATTTTCTCTAATCGCTTTCGTTTAGAAATATTGAGGATAATTTTCGCTGGATGTTTATAGGAGTTTATGGGCCTAATGTAAATGAGAGTAGAGGTGGTTTGTGGGATGAATTGGCTGGGATGATGACTTGGTGAAACCTCCCAACATGTATTGGAGGTGATTTTAATGTGGTTCGATTTCCTACCAAGAGATCTAGTGGGGGGAGATTAGCAAGGGCTATGTAGGACTTTTCAGATTTTATAAAGGAGAACATGTTGGTGGACTTGCCTATGATTGTGGGAGACTTTACTTGGTCATCTAATCTTACTTGGTCATCTAATCGAGACCAACCCGTCCATTCCAGAATTGATCTATTTTTAGTATGTGGTGAGTGGGAGGCTAAGTACCCAGAAGTCACTCGGAGAAGATTGGGGAGGTTGTATTCAGACAATTTCCCTATTTCGTTATCTGGGAATGATATGCGCAGTGGAGGAAGACCCTTCAGGTTTGAGAAGATGTGGCTTAAAGTAGAAGGTTTTGGGGAACGAGTTCGGACTTGGTGGACATCTTATGACTTCAGGGGGTCTCCCAGTTATGTGTTCGATCGGAAATTGAAAGCATTGAAAAGGGATCTTAAGAGGTGGAATGAGGAGGTGGTGGGAGATGTTACATATCGTAAAAATCAATGCCTCTCAGATATAGAAGAGTTGGATAGGAGGGAGGAAAGTCGAGGACTGGTAGGGGATGATATGGCGAGACGTAAATAATTAAGGGAAGAGTTGGAGAGGTTAGTGGAGATGGAGGAGACAACCTTGCATCAGAAATCTAAGGTCAAGTGGTTGAAAGAGGGGGACAAATGCACCCAATTTTTTCATAAGGTTGCTAATTCTAATTAGCGCAACAATTCTATTAATATGTTGGAGGTAGAGGAGGTAACTTATGAGGATCCACAGGATATCGGGCCCAAATTGTAAGCTTTTATTAGACTTTTTATCGTAAGCAATGTGACTGGAGACCAGAATTTGAGGGGTTAGATTTTTCTACTATTAATGAGGAAGATGCTATTTGGTTAGAGAGACCATTTGGGGAGGATGAAATTAGGGAGGTGGTGTTCAGCATGAATGACGATAGGGCTCCAGGACCCGACGTGTTTTCTTTCTCATTCTATAAGGTTTGTTGGAAAGTGGTACGATCTGACATTGTGAATGTCCTTGCATATTTTTTCCAGCGTAGCAGGTTCTTAAGAAGCGCCAATGCTAAATTTATTGTGCTAATTCCTAAGAAATTGGGAGCGACGGATATTAAGGACTTTCGTTCTATTAGCCTAGTGAGTGGGATTTACAAGATTATTGCAAATATTTTGGCGAATAGATTAAAGGGGGTGCTGGGGAAAGTGGTGTCAAAGTTTCAAAATGCTTTCGATAAAGGGCGTCAGATTTTGGATTCCGTACTTATAGCAAATGAATGTATTGACTCAAGACTGCATCTGGGGATTCCAAGAATGTTATGTAAGCTTGACATTCAGAAGGCTTATGATCACGTTAACTGGGGATTTGTTTTGTATATGCTCGGGCGATGTAGTTTCGGGGAGAGGTGGTGCCGGTGGATTCAGTTTTGTATCTCTACAGTTTCTTTCTCAGTTTTGGTAAATGGCACTCTAGAGGGTTATTTTCGTAGTAGCAGAGGATTGAGGCAAGGGGATCCTTTGTCTCCATTGCTGTTGTCATTGTAATGGAAGCCTTTAGTAGCATGCTTGGGAAGGTTGTGGGGGAAAGTTTGTTAAGGGGCTTTTTTGTTGAGTAGTTGCAGGTTTCTCATTTGCTATTTGTAGATGATACGCTTATTTTCTGTGATGCAGATGTTGAGTAATTTAGGAATTTGTGTCATCTGCTCCTATGCTTTGAGGCC
Source organism: Fraxinus anomala (assembly GCA_903798345.1). NCBI lineage: Eukaryota > Viridiplantae > Streptophyta > Magnoliopsida > Lamiales > Oleaceae > Fraxinus > Fraxinus anomala. The sequence continues at coordinate 14,706 of CAIGRN010137116.1, forward strand.
GTATCTGAATTGAAAATAAATTTAGGAAAATCTAAGGATATCACAGTGGGAGAGGTCGATAACGTGGAGGAGTTAGCTGCGATATTGAGTTGCAGGGTTGCGCAACTGCCAATGACATATCTCTGGCTTCCGTTAGGACCACGATTTAAAAGCACACAGATTTGGAACAATATTGTGGAAATGGGGGAGAGAAGGCTTGCGGGTTGGAATTGTATGTACCTATCAAAGGGAGATCGTCTCACTCTCATAAAGTCTACGTTGTCGAATCTTCCTACTTATTTCTTATCATTGTTTTCGATTTCTGTTGCAGTGGCAAAAAGATTAGAGATGATCCAAAATGAGTTTCTTTGGGGAGGATTAGGGAAGGAGAGGAAATTATATTTGGTTAACTGGGGGGTAGTTTGTTCTCCTATATGGTTGGGTGGTCTCGGACTGAGGAGTCTCGTACTGTTTAATAAGGCCTTGCTGGGTAAGTGGTTGTGTCAATTTGGAGCGGAGAGGGAGAGTTTTTGGAGAGAAATTATAGGGGCAAAATATGGTGTTATGGAAGGGGGATGGTGCTCAGTTGAGAGTCGTGGTTCTTATGGGGTGAGTTTGTGGCGGTATATACAGCGATGGTGGAGTGACTTTCGTGATATATTGACTTTTATAGTGGGGAATGGCAACCCCATCAGTTTTTGAGATGATTGTTGATGTGGAGATCAACCGCTTAAGGTGGGATTTCCTTCTTTATATCGTATTGAGTTGGTGACGTCTGCTATGGTGAATTATGTTTTAGATGTTCATAATGGGAGCTTTAGTTGGAACATTGCTTTTGGCCGGAGTTTGCAAGATTGAGAATTGGATGATTATGTGTTGTTCTTGGCATCTCTGTATGAGGTACACATTAGGGCAGGAGAGGGTGATTGTAGCAGGTGGAGGTTGACATGGGATGATAGTTTTTCAGTTCACACTTATTTCAGATCTTTATTTGGACTTGTGGAGAGTTCATTCCCCTGGAAGATGGTTTGGAAATGTAAATTGCCCCCACGAGTGACATTTTTACTATGGACGGTGGTCAGAGGACAGATGTTAACGGTGGATAATCTTCGTACAAAAGGTTTTTATGTTACAAAGTGGTGTTATATGTGCAAGAGGGATGGGGAGACGGTGACCACTTGTTCCTTCATTGTGATCTCGCTCGTCTATTGTGGAACGATATTCTGGCGTCGCAACTCATGAATTGGGTGCTGTCGAGACTTGTGGAAGACGTGTTAAAGGCATGGAGGAGAAAATTTCGAGATAAGGATAGCAAATTTGTTTGGGACCTTATTTCGGGTTGTATCGTATGGTGTGTATGAAGAGAAAGAAACAGTCGATGTTTTGAAGATTTAACACGGACAACATAGCAGATTAGGAAATTGTTTTATTTGACATTGTATAATTAGTTTAATGCTGCGACTACTAGGCATATAGATGGCCTGCCTAATTTCATGTTGTTACTTTCTGATTTAAAGCGATAATAGACTTCCTATGTATTATACATTGATTAATAAAATATTTGATTATCTTTCAAAAAAAAAAAATTTTGGTTTCTCTTAATGGTTTGGAGATATGTTCTAAATAGTTTCTTTCTTCTTTTTGTTATACTTTTTAACTTTTTGACAGTGGAGTTTCAAAGACGCGTTTCAAGTGTACTGGAGGAGTAATGGCATCAGAAGCAGTCTATCTTTTAAGAAGCTTTTATGAGCAAGGAAATCCCAATGGTACGTATATTCATTATAGTTTGTGATCCCTGCAATTTAACAGATTCTATAGTTACAGATTTCTGCTTCAATTGGGAAGGAAGAAGATTGTAAAACAATATGGAAAATCCAATGCAAGAGTCCCCTTAAATAACTTAGGTGTTCCCTTATTAATCATTTGCTTAGGCATTTCTTTTGATGGACAATCTAGAACCTTAGTTTTTACTGGAGAGATTATTTATTCTTCTAGAGAACAATCACATGCAACTCGAATTCTATGTCGACTCTTATATCTCCAATCTTCTAATATATCACCTCGATCAGTTTCTAATTCAATGTTGGATACTCGAGGGGAATAAAATTGGATCCAAGCATTCCCATCTTTTTCATCTGAAATGTATGTATCCTGTTCGATCTGCCTTCTTAATATTAATGAACATGTTTAAATAGCCAAGAACCTTATTAAACGCCCAACATCATCAATAAAGTTGGTTTTTATATATTGTAGCCGATATGTGAAGTTCTGTCTTCCTTCCAGTCCAATGAAGTTACAGATTTTAACATTATAACATCATTCTAGGTGGCTTTTCCTTGATTTAGGATGTCTGTTCAAACTAAAATCTTCCTTTGTTGCTCACAAATATCAAAGAGGATTTGGATCCGCTCACATGCTGTATCTGTATCTGGTGTTAGCTACAGGGTTCTTGTGCATTTCTGCAGTTTTACATTTTTTGACGATAGGAACTCCAACAGTCACGTGTTTGTATACTGTCAATTCTAATTTTTTAAACAATAAAATTTATTCTTCATTCTATTTATTCATTTTGCTAGCTGGTTAGTGATTACTGTCTCTAAATTGATTCAGCCTCAAAGCCTCACAGGAAGCCAATGCAAGGGTTCTAAATGGTTCGATAACAGTTGCAGAGGTACATGCTGGCAGTTACTTGTTATAATATGGAGCAATATTATTTTGGCTTTTTTGACCTGCTGTCTGTCTTAGAGAGAGAATTCATGTTGTCTATTCTTTATACACCTAAATATGCATATATCAGCACCCGGGGGACTAGTGAAACAGTGGATTTTCGTTTTTACAACACTTTGATGTGACACTGGGAGTCTGGGACTAGTGTCTTATATGATTGCATTTGATATCTTGTCGTAACATGCTTTGTTAATGCTTAATCTAATTCCATAAATTGTCTTTGCTAAGAAATAAAAGTGATGCTGTAGTATATCTGGTCTGTAGAATATTAGTTAACTGTATTTCTCATAATGCCATAGCTTTTGGCTATAGATATTCAAGGTTTGAACCAAGAAAATATTTTGTGATACTTGTGAATTATTAGGATAAAAATCTAGTAAGATTAACTGTTTACGGATGAATGACAAAAGATTGGCTGGTCTGTCATAATTCTAGTGTGCAGGTAAGAAGAAATTAAAATCCTTATCTGGAAATTGACTAATGCTGGATCTCAGACCCATTATTTAAATTCAAATAGGTGACTTTTAAGGACCGATTTTTTAATTATTCAGACGCACTTATTTTGTCGTGCAATGTTTTGCACCATTAATGATGTCGTGGCATGACTCAGAGAGAGCATTTAAAACAATATTGTTATTGTTCGACCGAAAGGACGATTAGATACCTTCCCCTCTAAGAGCAATCCCTAAATTTTAGCAAGACAATATGAGTTAGGAATAGTGTCTCTCTAATGGCTTGCGATCTTTGCGAGATTTGTATGCCTTCAAACTTCCTGTTTCCCCATCTGGACAATGATGTAAATAAGGTGTCGGAATTCACCTAATTGAGTCATACATACGTATGCTCCTTGTGCTTAAGTCCTTAAATTTGACATGATTATCTGATCAAAGCTTCTGATGTTCAGGTGCTGTGATGGAGAATGTAACCTGTTCATGCAGCTATTGATTTGGCTCTAAATGATCAAATTACAGTGCCCTTTGAACTGCTCATCTTTTGCTAGGTAGTCAAATTTATCTTAGAAAAGATTACTTGTTTTAGTTTGAGAAACTGAATGAGATTCTGGGATCAGATGCTCTGGAGGCAGCATACAAATGAATTCTTTTGATTTCTCACATTGTAATATAGTGATATGATTTCTTGTTTATACTTCTCTTGAATTATCCATACAAAATTGATAAAGCTTTTGAGTAACTTGAATCACATGCAGCATTTACGTACTTTTGAAAAAGTAACTTTTAACTTTTGTACGTTTCTCTTTTAGGTTGTATTGTAAGTCGTACACATGTTTCAAAAATTGTGTGTAATAGAGTATCATACAATAAATTATCACACATAGTTCAATACTCAGTTTTAAACTTAAATAACGATGAACTATCAATGTTCAATTAGATCATATTTCTTTAATGCTATAATTTTGCACACGTTACTAAACAATTAAAGTCGCAATCTATAATTAAGAACGCGTACGCTTAGTATTGTAACTTATAACTCTTGGGGCATGTAACAATGTAACATGCAATCCATAAATATGTGCATCACCTTTTTGAAGTGATTTCAATCTTTTAATGATGAGAATACTAATAATTTCATAATATGTTCACTAAGTTTGATTAAGCTGGAAATATTTTTTAACTTAAAAACATTTTTTTCTTAATTTAATTAACTGGGTCATGTATTAGTTCTCTTTTTATGATAATATTCATTAGTTATTTAAATATATTAAAATTTAACCGAATAAAAGTAGGCACAACAAATATTATGTAAATGATGTTTCTATCATATGGTTGTTCTACATACGATATCAAAGCGAGTTTTATATATGTTGTCAAAATTACTGTGGATATGTTAAATATCTAATACTCGACAATATTTATATGATTGATAAGATTTTGATTTTTCTCTCTTCTTTAATTTTTTTTACAGCATTATTCACTTTAATATAATAACATTGTATTTAGTATGACAAATCGACAACACTAAAACTATGATTTTAACTTCATATTTACTTTTAAAATTATTCAGTACGGTCCAGAATATCGTACCAAACGAGGTATCAAAAAGTTGTACTAACTAAACTAGAAAACAGATCCCTATTCTCCAATTATTTTCAAAAATTGGGGAAAAAAAATAAAAATTATAATTTGAAAGGCTTCCAAGTGTATTTTTCAAGTCTACCTTTGGCCTTTGTCCATACAAATATGTTGTTGGTTTGTTGGTGCATATTTGCTTATTGCCTAACTAGAAATATACCCTCTCTCTTTCTCTGTGAAACCCCCAATGATTTAGAAACCACAAAAGTCTTGCAAAAATCGCCAGAAGAGACCTTACGGATGCAACTGGTACAATGGGAGACTAAAGGTATAAAAAGATTTTAATATATGTTTTCGATTTATTCCTTGAATATTTGTTGTACTTCATATAAATCAGATGTAAATAGTTGCGAAGATTTTTTTAGTGCTCTATTATTAACAATTTTCAATGACCCATATTCAGTGTAGATGCATATATACATATATGTATGGATTATTCTATATGAACCATGTGAATGAATGTTTTTTCTGGTATAGTCGTTTGATTAATTACTGCAAACCCAACAGAACCATATCAATGCTTTTTGGGAAAATGCAAATGAAAAGTTGTGTCTACAAATAAAAAACTGGAAAAGAACAATATGGGTGATGTTATTTTGTAGCATTAGAGCATCTCTAATCGTGGTGTAAAATATATCTAAATTGTGATTTAGATCTCCAAAGTGGCTGGAACGGAGAGGTGCAAAGGAAATGCAAATTGCATTTTTTGACAGAAAATGCAAAAAAAAAGATGTAAATTATCCACAAGAGGCAAAAAATGGATTTAAATCTTCCCATTGGAGCAAAATTTGAATTTAGATCCACTGTGATGTAAATGAAGATGCAAAAGTAGTTTTGGAGGTACCAATTTACACCCATTTTTACACTAAAAGGTGAAAATCTTGAATTTTGGACCAGCATACTTCATAATTGTGTAGGCAATTTTATATCTTGATGTCAAGATGATATATTTGAGATGCATCTATTATGAAACAGAGTTATGGAGTTAGTCAAATTTTAGGTCCTTAAGTACCTTTGTATGACTTGTGTAGTGGAACTGTGGAAGCATAAATGTATATGGAGAGACCAAAAGTGCAGAATTAGACAATGAATTTGTAGGGCTGCAGAAGTAGCACTATAAAGAGATTGTGACAGAAAACCCATGTGATTCTCTTGAGCATGTGGAACTTAATCAACGCCTCGAATGAAACTGATTAAGATGTCTATAACTGGGTAACAAGTGCTAATTGAGAATTGTATGGACCATATTTTGGGGCCTCATTTCTTTTACTTTTTATTTTTGGTTGGTATGGGGGTGGGTTAAATTAAGTTTGTTCTTGATGGCTGGGGATATTTTAAAATCTAACTGAAGTTCTGGAAGTATGCTACTTCTGTGCTGTGCCTATTGATGTATGACTCAGACAGGCATGAGGCGTTAGCTAAATGCTCTTAGAAGCCTACCCTTTCTCCATTTTTTAATGCATTTGAAGCGAGCACTAGTAGTACAAGGACTTTCAGTTAGTTGTCTGGAATTATTTCTCTGATATTTTATACTTGTTTCTTATATTGGATGAGGTCGTTGCATGAATAAGTGATTTGAATGCTGTTAACTCTTTAAACATTGTCTTCTGGATTCTGATATTTGGAAGTGCGAGAAAATGTCAATATGATGGCTTCAGTTTATATACATGGTACAGTTCATAATGCTGATACAGAGTTCTCATCCTAGTGCGGCAGAACTTGCTCTTTTTTACAGGTCTGACTTCATGAACAAAGAACTTCTATGTGACTGCACACCAGGTACCAATAGTTGTCTGAATTGTTCAACATGCGGCCGGCATCATTTGGGTGGCTGTAAAGAACAATTTTCAGAGGGTAGAAAAACTAATGATGATTTATGTTCGTTCAAGTGTACAAGAAATTGTTCCCATCTATCAAGTGCCAGTACAATTCATCAAAATTGTACACATACTCTTGTATACCAACGTTCCTCCGTTGCTGTTTGCACAACCCAGACTTCTGGTGACACTAAGCTTAATGGATGTTGTAATTCTGCGGTCAATTCTGAAGCTCCTTCAGTGCATGCCCAAGAGCACATGGTTTCTGCATCTGAGCTTGCACCAGAAGCTGCTAGACTGCCAATTGTATTGCCAGTTGAATGCAATACAGGGGCTGCAGAATCCTTTAGTAGACATCATGTTGGAAACGAAGCTAATTCTGAAGAAACCTTGAGAAATAATGCACAAAGAGGTTTGGATTTTAGCTGTGTTAATGATAATTATTCATCAACAAAATCAAATTTGGACCTTGGTTCTGCTCACTTGAAAACTGATGTGGGTGATCAAGGTGAGTGCTCCTCCTCTGGGACTTCCATTGCCAGGAAGTTTTCAGATGATATGTCAGAAAGAGATATATGCATTTCAATTCTCAGAAGCCAGGGGTTGCTTGAAAAAGGTTGGACCAGACGGAATTATGCCTCTGATAAATATACTGACATTGCTACTGACAACTTCTGTTCAAATATGTGCAAAGTTTGCGAGCAGGTGGAAAATGCATTAAATATGTTAATATGTGATAGTTGCAAAGAGTCATTTCATATGTCTTGCTGCAATCCTCGAATAAAGAGAATACCAGTTGGTGAATGGCTTTGTAACACTTGCTTGAAAAAGAAGCATAAATTAGTGAAGGGCAAATCTATCAGTAATTCAGCAAATATCAATACGGAAATTGGCCAAAATGGAAATTCAGCACCAGAAGACGCATTAGGGCCCATAGAATACATGATCAGAGACACTGAGCCATATATGTCCAACGTTCGAATTGGAAATGAATTTCAAGCGGATGTTCCTCATTGGTGTGGTCCAGTTGACAAGTATGTTATTTCACTAATTATTTTATGTCTTAAAATGATATTGAAGATTTTTTATTTGATTAGTGTTTATAACTATGCCCCCGTTTGACAACCGTTAAAACAAAACTCTTTTTTTCTCAAATTTATTTTCAACCATACATTCTCACAATAAAATATTCTGCAGACAAACCCAAAACTTTTTCCTACTTTTTAACAACATATTCTCCAAAAAATCACTATTCCAAAACTCATTTTCTTCAAAAATACTCATTTTAATAGTTGTCAAATACGGGCTATATTAGATCTAGGAGCGTTAAGGGACGAATCTTAGTAAGATGTAGTGAAAACGGTAGACTATTACTCGAGCCTAATATTTGTGAAATATTATTTTAGGCACGGATACTTTCTTATACATGTACATCTTCCAGGAAATTTTCAATGTCTTCAATCTGTCTCCTTAGCACCTTTTTTCATATCTTTCCGTTCATTAGTTGGTGACACAGACGATCTAGCTCTTCTCATTGTTAAAGACTTCATTTGTCTAGATGATTAGAGAGATTCATTGTCTTTTTTTCTTTCTTTTTATTCGCTTTCTCTAACTGAACTCTCTCTCCCAGTTTAGCGAGAAGGGAGCATTGTTATTGTGTTTATGTAAGTGGAATTTTCTTTTATTTTGTGTCTTTTGGCATTAAGCTTCCCATGCCATCTATGACCTACCTTCTGTGGGCACATAGCTACTTTACTATTTCTTTTCCAATTTTTCCCTTTTAGCATTGATTTTATCCATCTTCTTATATCAGTTGTGATAACTTTTTGAACATTCCTTGAAATCTTTCTAGTCAACATTGCAACTCCCTAGCTATTCATCTATGTGGCTTTTAAACTTCTGCAATAGGGAGACTAGACACCAAGAATAATTTGAAGTTGAGAAGAATCCAGATCAGGGCGTGCACATTGCATTGGTAGAAGTTGTCGTGATGAAATTTTTGTTTCTTGTATGGTGAATTGTGTCAAAAGCTTTTTACAATTTGTTGTTTCCTATTTGTTTTGCAATATATTCTTTTGAGTGGTGAACCAACTCATTCAAATATAGTGCTATGTGTTATCACCCCAAACTTTTTGTATCCAATGGGCCATGCATATTTTGTACAATGTGAGATGTGGCACTACTTGATTTTCTACTAGATTCTATGTTTGATGCCCTTTTTTGTGTTACAACTCTAATTTGTCCCCTTACACCAGCCATTTGATGTTAACACTTGCAACAGTGAATCTAATCTTATTGGCGAACCATTAGAACTTGATCCATTGAAGAATGCTAGCATGCCGGTAAACTTCTCTGTGAAGTTTTTTATATAGATAAAATTAGCATGTTTCTGAGAGTATTATAGAGGACAAAATGTGATTGTTTTCAGGATTGGGACGGCACCAAACCTTTAAAGCTCAGTTCTATTGGTAATTGGCTTCAATGTCGTGAGCTCATTGAGGGTATTGGAGATTTTGATGGAACTATTTGTGGAAAATGGCGCAGGTAAATCAGATTCTATTTTTGTTTCCATTCTCTAGTGAACATGAACATTTTGTCTTTGAGTGCTTAAGCAGAAGTTATTATGTTGTAGATTGATTGTTTAATCGTGGAAACTTTAAACTAGGAATAGAAAGGCACAATATATTCTATTTTGTAAATAGCTACTTGAGTATTTTAGAAATTAGACAATTGAGATCACTTGCAGAATTCCACCTTGTAAATAACCGTGGATTGATTGTTTAACCGTGGCAAATTCAAACTAAGGAAGATAAAAGCACAAGATATTCTACTTTGTAAATAGGCATAGCTACAAACTCTCGGAGTTGGCCTCGTCTGATTAGGGCTTTCACCTCTTCTTTTAGGTTTCAATATTCGTCATTGTTATAGCATGCTGACGTGTGATAGTGACAATATATGTTCTGATTGAGGTTGACTCAGTTTCTTTTCGAGGGTAGAGGTATACGAAAGATCTTCTTGTCCGTCACTTGCATGAAAACCCTAAGGAAGTATTTAGGGGGTGATATTCTTGGAACCTTTCAGGGTAAGGGCAAGGTCGTTCTACCTCTTTTCTTTCGTTCTTCCTTTCGGGCGTAGGGCATAGGTCTTCTATCCCATCTCTTCTCTTTTGGACGAGCTACATCCCTGATCTTCACCTTTTCTTCTTCTTGGTTTGAGGCTTCCACTCCTATATTCCCCGACTCTACTTAGAAATTTATGGTAGATTTTTGGTCCTTATGCGTGGACATACCACCAAAAGCCTAGCTTAGGCCATAACCTGGACTAGGCGACCATAAAGGCAGTGTCATTTGAAATCTTCTCAACTTTCATGATTTTTTTGTTGAATCTATCGAGGTAGTTCTTCAATGACTCACTTCGTCCTTGTTTTATATTCGTTAGGCATTCTACCTTGTGTGTGGTTTTGGCTGTGGAGCTCATAAGCTGAGCGTCTGAGCCAAGAAGGCTATCGGTCAAGGCCTTAATCGACTTGTGCGCTGGTTTCCTAAACCATCTTTAAACTTTATCTCCCAGGTGAGGGGAAAGCTCTGCACATGATGGCTTGGGTAGCCTCTTGCAGCTCCATCCAAGATGTATATTTATTGACATGGCTGACGGGGCTCTCCTTCCTCATCATACCCAAACATCATCAATTTTTCTTGAAGTGGTTCGACCAAGATGTCTTCTATGAAGGAGTAGTAACGGTTGGTAAAGTATTTTTCCATCGCTCCCTTATGTTTGGCCTCTAGGTTAGCTATTCATTTTGTAAACGATTCAAGTTACGTTTTCGTTTGTTCCTTCAGCGGGTTTGTTTGGAGTACAACTAGGTTGATCACTTTTTGGAGAAAGAGAACTTGTGCACCCAGCCAATCGAAGAATCTCCCAGCCCTCCTAGTATTTCATTTTCCTTGAGGTGTGGGGCTTCTCACCTCGGTCGTCCTACTTTTGGAGTATTATTCTTCTGAAAATTGCATGCTTCTTTGACAGAAGGACGTGCACTTTTGCTCATTATAGGGGATTAAACCTCGGTCTCTACCATTTGCTCTATCCTTTGCACAACATTTGTGAGGCATTCTATGGCCTCCCTTATAGCAATCAGCGAGGGATGTCGACCTTAATGATATCGTTTCCCATTGAAAATTCTTGGGAAGGCTTGTATCATTGAGATTGGTACAGGAATGGCTTCTAGATGTAGAGTTACGTCTTATGCTTGTTTGGATGAGCTGTTTTGCTCGTTTAAGAAATTTGAATACGTGGGTTGTACAATTGAGGCCCTCCTTCTAACGCCAAGTTCGTGACTAGAAATAACGTGGTCAATGTAGATCAACTTAAGATGAATTTAGTATAGTAATTGTTGGAATATTGTAAAAGAAAAGATTAATTTTTATTGAAGATAACTTTGAGAGTGTATTACAAGGAGTGGATTGAGTTCGGCCTTTGGGAGGGCACCACTGTCCCTATTTATAAGCATACCAAGTATTTGCTGCCCATTTTCACATCAGCTACAATATTGACCACGATATGTGTGCCACCACCCTAATTAAAGAGTTTCAATTGGTTGTTGAGTTCAGTCAAGCATACCATCATTCTACTTAGGTCGTAGCTACGGTCTAGGTCATGATTGTCAACTACGTAGGCAATCATTGTGCCCTTTTGATTGGTGGATGGGGAGGTGTTGACGTCCGAGGTGACACTTGTCCTCTCAGAATTGGTTGTTTAGGAGGTGGTGACATCACATGGGATACCTTTTCAAGGTGATAATGATGATGTTCTCAAATGATGGTGGCACTTGGCCAAGCTCTTTGGCTAAGCTTTTGATCCGACATTGTGGTGTGTTTGATATTTTCCATTGAACTCCTTTCTAATGTCATTTGAGGTGTGTCCAAGGTGATTTCGAGTTTGGACGCCAACAATTTTCAAGTTTGATTGCTAAAAATGTTGAATTGCTCAATCATTCTCCTTCCAAAGTGCCTATTTTGCAGTTGGTAACAACGCTATTTCTGCATCTGCTGTAAGATTATGGTCAATATATTCTGGTTTCCATTTCAACAATGAATTCAGTGCTATCATTTCCATCTATTCAATAGTGATTCTAAGCCCTTGTTTGAGCTCCATTAAAATCAAATTTTAGGGAAAAATATATTTTGGAATAGTGATATTTGAAGAATGTGTGGTTAAAAAAAAGGAAAATTTTGGATTTACGTGTAATATTATTTTATTGAAGAATGTATGGTTAAAAAGAAGAGAGAAAAATGTATTTTAAATAAAATGGAGCCCAAACAGGGGCTAAATATTATCTTTCATATTCCCCCCCCCCCAACACACACACACACACTAAAAGGTGAACATATTGCAGGGCCCCTCTTTTTGAAGTTCAAACTGATGACTGGGAATGCTTCTGTGGTGTTCTTTGGTGTCCAGCTTATGCTGATTGTGCTGTACCCCAGGTATTTTACTCATTTTATATAACTGCTCATAAGTTTCCTTTTAACAAATTTTCTAAATCATTTTCTCAAAAAAATAGCCAGCTACTGCTAATTTATTTTAGTTGACAGCTTTCACTATATTTGTTGAGTATATACTTCTTATGGTATCTGGTATGACTGACCCTTGTCACAAATTGCTTGCACCTGTTAGAATATTACCATTGCCAAAAATGTTCGCTTCATGGATCCATTTATTACAAATTGAGCACTCTCTGTATACGTAGACCGGTGACCTGTCTTCATACAATAACCAATATTCTTATAATTTCTTAAGTCCTGATTAGAAAACAAGAACCTTTGGTACACAAACTCAGTAAATAATCCATCTTGTGATTTGATAATACAAAGAAACCAGGGTTGCAGTTACGTATTCACTTCCCCAAGACTAAGTTGAAGTGTACTAAAATAACAGGACATTGCATGAGTTGCTTTTTTCCTCCTTTTCATTTCATGATTCGAAGCTTAATATCTTTAACAAAAGCATACATGCTATTTTTATCTGCTTCAACCTGCATTGCATATATATTAGCTGATAGATGGACAGATAGGGAGAACAGATCTGTATTGCTGCTCAAGTATTTGTGTGACAAAGGTCGTTGAGTATTGATTTATTTCCATGGTGCATACCCTTTAGTTGCTATTTTTACTGTTTTCATCCACACGTATAGTTTAGCATCTAAAATTTTGATTTTATTATTAGAGCTATATTATGAAATTTTAGTTCTTTTCAGCATCTTCTTAATTCCATTTTTGACATTCTAATATGGTTCATGTTTCTGTTTCAGGAGCTAGACACAGAAGAAATCATGAAGCAATTGAAGTACGTAGAGATGGTAAGTCATGTGAATNTTTTTTTTTTCCCCTTTTCTTCTCTTTCATTGAAAATAACTTTTTTCTTTATCTCTTTTGTGGGAAACCATAATTTTAATCTCATGAAAACATGGAACTTGATTATAACTCAAGCTTAATTTGCTTTAAATAATTCAGCAAATTACAAAAAAGGAAAAAAGAAAACTTTTGCTGCTGTTGGCCATAAGCCCCAACACATATAGGCTCTTGTTTCATTATTGCCAGATGCACGAGTTAGTAAAGATGCAGAGTTATTTGTTCAACATATAAAAATTAGTCATGAAGAGTTACGTCCTATGATTAAATCTAAGGATGAGTTGTATAAAGAAAATGTTGATGAGAACCGTAAGTTCAAGAAATTCATTAAAGGTCATCAAGTTTTTTTGCATTTGAGAAGAAAAAGGTTCCAAAGGCTACTTATCTTAAGCTCCAGCCAAGAAAGATTGATCCATGCTAGATTTTGGAGAAAATTAGTTCTAATGCTTTTGTGGTGGAATTATCAAATAACCTTCAAATTAAGCATATATTCAATGTTGCAGATTTATTTGAATTTTATTGGTTGGACGGAGATGATAGGAGTCTGATAAAGAGCAGTGGACGATCAATAGCCATCCGAGAACTTCAGGGCAAATATCGCCATTTTTTAATGAAAGAGTTGTGTAAACCTTCTGTAGAGTGCTTGGATATCTAAAGAAGAGTTGAAGCGAGTTGATACCTTGAGTAGGAGTTCAATTTTACTTGGACTAGCATTCTTATTCTTACTAGACTTGAATTTTAGTTGGTTAGGGATTAGATTTTAAGTGGACTCTTAAGTCGGTATTTCTTTTAGTTTTCAACTAGAACTAGGACTTATTGTAGTGATTTAAGCTTTTCGTAGTTACAGTAGGTTTTGGGGACGAAGATCCTATGAACAGGTCCGATTATTACAGCAAAAATAAAAATTTGAAGAACTTTATTTTTCAGTACACAAAAATATACTTTTCTGGAATTTAAGTATGAAGTACGAATGCGTATTTCAATCTCTGTCGATATCCCCTGCTCCCTTATCATCTTTCATTATCTCATTGGTTAAAGCTTGTTGCCTCATCAATCAGCAGTCAGCAGAACCTTTATGTCTTACATGACCAACAATTGTTAGTCTTTTGCATTTGAAATTTTATCTGCCTATATGTTGCCAATTTAAACATATTCGCTTGTATTTGCTATAGATGTTAATGGATATACAGATATTCACATAATTTATTTGCTAATTGGAAGATATAGTTTGTAACTCAACGAAATTTCTATATTGTTTATCTGAACTGTAACTTAAAAGAATCAGAAACTGTGGAATGCAGAAAATTTTCTCAACTCTTATGTTGTGAAGTACATAGGTGTGAAACCAATTCATCTAATCTCTGCGGCTATCTCCCCTAGCAAGTGTAGAATTGTACGTATTAGCTAGTGACAAGGTTTTCTCTATAATGGGAAACAATTTGAAAGAGTTGAGTTCACTCGAATTGGGTTGGACCGAGTGTTCTTGTCTAGTAAATCAAATTAAAGATCCCCCAGATAATTTCCTAGATGCCACTTTATCCCTTGATTGTACATTTTTATTTGACTTTCTTAGGAACTGCTCATCCCTTTCAGTTTGCTTATCCCATTTATGTCAGTAAATATTTTTATGATGAAAAAATTGTAACTTACATTTTGACATTCTATGCAGTTGAGGCCCCAGCTGGCTGCAAAAAAGCGGAAATTGGATAGTGAAAAGAGAATTGGTTCACAAGAACTCTAACTTCAGTGAGAAAAATACTGAATTCTGGAGACCCTACTCCTATTTTTAGAACCTTTGGAATTGATAAAATCACCACTGCAGTAGGTTGATGTTGGTAATTGTCAGGGAAAAAATGAAGAAAAACATTGAATTGCAAATTCAAATGGAAAGGATTAAGCTAGTGACTTGTGAGGCTTTATAATCTTTGCTTATGTCCCATTTTGACCCATACCACTCGCTCAAGCTTTTGGCAACTTTTAGTTTATGCAACTACTTCAGTTTTCATATTAGTTTAGGTGAAAATATGGAGCACTTTTGTCAAATTTCTGAGGCAGTTTTGCTGGTAGTAAATTAGAAATTACTACTGAATGATCATGGGGACTAAAGCAGAACTCGAGTGACATTTTCTTGATCATCTGGTATCACTTCTGTATCACATATTTCTAGCTATTTTTGTTTATAGGGAACAGAAAAGTTCCACATTCTCTTCTTCTACTACTACTACTTTCTTTAACCTATAGTTTCTATGCGAAGTGCTTATTATCAACTTCCCTTTTCATTATGGGGGTAATATCAAGTGCAAATGTCTTGCTTTCTCCGAGCAACTGCGCTTCGGAAATGGCATGTTCTCAAACCGAAGGCAGGACTGGTGATGGCTTTGGAAAACCCTTAGAGTCCTCGGTTCTGTAATTTCAGCTTTTCGTGTTCTGAGACCAATGGCATGGCCTGTGGAAGTCTTCAGCTTTGAAAATCATATTTAAAAATATCCCACCATTTTTCGACCAGCATTTTGACATCCTTATTGTCCATATCAGCTTCCAAACTGGTGTAATTCCATGGCTTTGATACCTAATTTAGGTGAACAAGTAATGTCAATAGGGATTTTTGGCTAGAATTCACCACCACCGTGAAGAAAAAAATCAAGTGTAAGAACAAATTATGCTTACAGCAGCGCAATAGTGCACCATTTTAACTTCTAGCTCTGGATGGTACCATAGAAAACGGAGATTAAGGAAATTCTGTTACAACATAAATAAATTAGAAAACAAATATGCATTTTCCCTACTTATAACACAATAAACTAAGCCCTGTTTGACGGCCTTGAAAAGTGTTTTTTAAGATATTTCAATTTTTTGCACAATGGATATTGTACTGAATATAAGATTGTGCAACTGACTGATATGACAATAAAACTTAAAATTCCACTAGTTGAATACTTCCATTATTGGGTTTGCCCTCACTTTGTGCAAGGAAATAGTGGTAGATGGTCGGTTAACCTGACCATTTTTCCACAATAGCCTTTGACCAAATTTAATTTAATTTTAAAAAAAGTGGAAATTTTAAAAAAATGACAATACCCATTTTACTTCCATTTTAAACGCTGAGAATTTGAAAATTTTACTATTTCTTGTTTTTCAATGTTTATTCAAATTCTCCATTTCCATTCTTCAAAGTTTTTCATCAATCTTCATATTTAAGGTTTCTTCATATTATTTGGTTAAATTCGATTTTTTTTCTTATAATATTGATCGATAATGTGTTTTTAGCTTTAATATTCAAATATTTAAACAAAAATTCTTTTATTATGTTGAAGAAATTCGAATTTATGAAAAAATCACAGTAGATCTATTATTTGTTAACGAGGTCTGGGGGTCCGGGTGGTTTGGGGATTGGGGGTCTGGGTGGTTTTGGGGTTTGTGGTCCGGGGTGATTCGGGGAGTCCGAGTTAGGGGTTCGGGGTGGAGAAATCGCACTTTTAATTTTGAAATAAATGGTATATTTGTCTTTTAATGTTAAAAGGGTCATTATGGTGAATAATTAATAAGTTGGACCCATGTGTTGAATATAATGTTTGACGTGACTATTTCAAAAACACGGCACACTGTGTGCTGAAAATTTACTCATTTAAGGGTAATAGTGGAAACATACATATCGTGAGAGTATTAAAAAAAAAAAAGAATTATGGTGACATGACTACATCATGCGGTAAAGGCGGGCCCAAAAACATAGTATCAAAAGAAAAAAAATTCACAATTAAAGACCGTCAAACAGGGACTAAATCTCGTACCGAACAAAATCTAAATGAACAACTAATATTACCTTCTAGAAGTATTAGGAAACGAAAATAGGAAAAGGCCTCAAAATCCGCAAGATTGGATGGTTATGAAAATTGGTAATTAGCACACGACGTCTCTATCTTTCACTATAATTGTAAAAAAAAAGCGTTCATACATTTCATTTTTTGGCATTTTCACCGTTAATTACTCTTTTGATTGCACAATGGGTCATTTCTATCATTTTCATCCAAATTCTCTGTTAAGTGAAGGGTATTCTCATCATTTTCCCTTTTTCTTTCTCATTTGAATCTATTTTCTCATCCATTTCTTCCTTTGAAAATTAACCTTTAGTTTCTTCACTAGGAATTTATGTTCCTTGGCGTGTCGTCTATAATATTCTGTTAAACCATTCAAAAATCATGAAGTTTGATAGAAATGACAAGAAATCTTAGATACTTGAATAGCCAAGATGACTAGAGATCAAACCCCTTATCAGTACGTGGATAAATAAATTCTATTGAACGTCACTTTAAACATACAAGAACTCTAAAATAGTAGAGAAAAAAGAAATGACACATTCCAAATTGATATTGAAGCTTTTGATCAACCCCACAAGCAAAAAGATTTTATTTGCTGAAACTGAAAAAGACACTTTTATCTTTCACATTCTCTCTTTGGCCAACGCTTTTGTCATTAAACCCCTGTTTGGCCCCCATTTTTGGGGTTGAAAATTTGTAGAATAGTG
>CAIGRN010137129.1:3268-22886 GCA_903798345.1 Fraxinus anomala
TTTTTTTTTTTTTTTTTTTGTAATCCTACCTCACAATTTTACTCTTTCTAGCATCGTCAAAGTGCATTGATCTCTTGATAAATTCAACTTTAAATTCCTACGCATCTTCAGTTAAGAATAAAATATATTTATGAATTTTATTAGGTGTGCCCTGATGGAAAGACCATTGAAGCTGAAGCAGCCCATGGAACTGTCACACGCCACTATAGAGTTCACCAAAAAGGAGGTGAAACCAGCACAAACAGTATTGCTTCAATCTTTGCTTGGACTCGGGGGCTTGCACACAGGTAAATGAATTTGGTTGAGTCTAACAATTTGCTATAATAAAATGCATTATTTTTAAATATCCTTTTGCACTGCACAATTCGATGATTTCCTTTTTCCATGAATAAGAAAAAATAATTAACAAGCAAGCAAAATGTTTAGGGCAAAATTGGATGATAATGCTAAGCTCTTGGATTTTACTGAGAAACTAGAAGCAGCTTGTATTGTTGTAGTGGAGTCTGGAAAGATGACCAAGGATCTTGCCCTTCTCATCCATGGATCCAAGTGAGTGACCATCGCATCATTTTCTCAGTCAATAGTCCTGGAGTCCTATTTTTTTCTTGAACAAGTGGAATAAAGTATCTCGTTCTACTTATCATTGTGCGCTCCTTTATAATGTTACAGGCTAGGTCGAGACAAGTATTTGAACACTGAAGAGTTTATCGATTCTGTGGCAAATGAGCTCAAAGCTAAACTTTCTTGCTAAGCAATAGCGTATGATATCTGCATCAAGTTTGACAATTCTAATTTATTTATTCTATTTCCCAATTCATAAAATTATACTGTTTGCGCTTCTCTGATACCAGGTCTGGAATGTCTCGAACGAAAATTTTCTGGTGGTCTGGGATATGCCAAGAAATAATGGGGTCACGGAAAGTTCGAGAGGATAGGATCTTCCTGTTCAGGACTATTACTTCTTTAATGATTTAATCTTCATTTTGATACTGCCCATCCATTTGTAACTGTGAAATGGCAAATGTAGAATAGCTACTGAGGCAAGCACAATGTTTACATTTGCAATCTTTTATTATCCAAAACTTATAATTTTATCATTTGCAATCTTTTATTGTTTTTCTTTTCTGGTTTCCTTTTGGTTTCAATTTTGTGGACAAAGCAAATGAATTAATGATGCATCTCATGAGTTTTTAAGTTGCCTTTTGTTCTCTTTAAATCTTTGCTTCGTCCTCTGTATGCATATAAACACACTAGTCATAGTCCTCCACCAGATCATCCCATTTATCCACATAAATCACCTTTCAATTATAGAAACAAATAAAGTTATCGAATTGAGCGTGCAAACAAGAAAATTACATATAATTAGAGGATATTAGAGGACTTAGGTTAAGTAAATATTCATAGAAAAGTTTATATTTGAGTTTTAAGTGTGCATTAGCCAAAGGGTTAAATTGCTGGTGTCCTCGTGGGACCATTTTATGCCTCGTATATGCATGGAGTAACAAGTTTAAAACACAGGAATTTATATTTATGTGAGTTGACGTGAGCCCAAGGGTTAAATGGTGCTTGTACGACTCGCAAATATATCAGATTTATGTCAATACTGCATTTTTAAATGATGAGTTAAATGAGGAAGTTTATTTCAAACAATTAGAAAACTTCGAAGTAAAAGGACAAGAATACAAAGTTTATAGATTTGTTAAATCCTTATACGGATTGAAGCAAGCTCTTAAACAATGACACACAATATCATTATTAAAAATTGACTCACCATAAATGACAGTGATAAATGTGCTTACTCAAAAGAAATTTAGAGAAGCATGTATTTGGTTTGTCGATATGTGAATGATATGCTCATATTATGGATTGATAGAAAAGTTAAATATGGCAAAGAAAATGGTCACCAATAACTTTGATATGAAAGATATTGGGGAAGCAGACTTGATTTTGGGAATTGAAATTTCTAAAACGCTTGATGGGATAACCTTGTTTCAAACACATTATGTAAATAAAGTGATTGAGAAGTTTAAGATCTATGGTATTAATATCCATTTCCTCCTCATGTAGTTATTTAAAAGAATATCGAAAATTGTAAACAACAATTAGAATATTTTCATAATGAAACATAATTGCATTTAATGAATTGTACATGGTCAGATATAGCATACTCGGCAAGTAAGCTAAGTCAATATACAAGCAATACACGAGTATTCTTCTAGTAGTTGAAGGATACATTGATGTCAACTGAATATTAGGTACAGTTGAATTTAAGTCTGCTAGTTGCTAACCATTTACTCTCGAAGGTAGTGTATTTTTTGAATATCTTCTAAAGAAACGTGTATAGCTCGATTTACTATGGAATTCGAGTTTTACTAGTTTAGACGAAGTAGGAGAAGAGGATGAATGGTTAAGATATTTCGTAGGAAATATTGCGATATGGATAAAGTCTATGCCGCTATATTTGTTCATTGTGATAATCAACTATACTATAGTAGAAGATTTTTGTACGACGATACACACACACACACACACACATAAACATAATACCGTTCCATTGTTACTCTCAAATGGAACAATATCAATTTATTTTGTTAAATCAAAGGATAACGTAATGAAATCATTTACAAAATAGTTATCTAAAGAGAGAACAGATTGTGTATCAAGAGAAATGGATTTAAAGCCTTTATAATAGGTCAACTTAATGGAAGCCAAACCTACAACTAGAGATTCCGTAGACTAGGTTCAATAGAAAAATCGGTCACGAATGACTCGAAGAGAAGTAATTCGGAGTTTTAACTCCTCAATTCTATAATGCAAATAAGTGCTATCTATAAAAGATTGATTAAGATAAGTTATGATTTAATGATTACTATATCCTGTGAACAGTACAAGTGAAATATTGTATGGTACTCTTTATAGAACATCACTTATGTGAGTGCTAACTTGATCGATTAAAATGAGAATTTTACTTAGAAAAATTCTGCAACGCACTTGTAGAATCCAAAGGAGTTCAGGACCAGAGAACCAAATTTTGATGTGAGAGATAGTATGTGATATATTTTGATCTACTATCTAGGTTTACAATAACGATTGACAATGCAAAAGCTATCTACTTGATGCATTATTATTACCAAGAAATGTTTAAAGCAAAAGCGATCGACTTGATGCATTATCTTTCGATAATACTCTTCTTCGTCTTTCTAGATCATTGTCGATTTCTTCCATTCATTTGGAAGATTGTTGGAGAGTTAATTGGGTCAATTTTTGGATCAAAATATTAAATTGGACTATTTAATGTTGTTTAGATCAAAACATTAAATTGGACTATTGAATGTAGCGTGGCTATTGAAATTAATGGTGAATTGGAAAGTGTTCGATTAAAAGCCCATTAGATTTTTTTAGTGGAAAAGTGATGGTTTTGAATCCCACGTTAACAATTACAAATGTTGTACTCATTTATATTCTGGAACACCTTTAGAGTTAGTAATTTAATAATACTAATCTACCTACACCATGGCTAGCCATACTTTCCACTAGTTCTTTAAGGCTATCTTTAGCTAGCCCCCTGCACCCCAACTCAAATTTAGGGACTCGAGTCTCGTGGCCCCAACCCCAGCCCACACACGTCACAAAGGTCGTATTAGGCACTTTAGAGGCGTACTTTGCAAGAGGCATCGTCGCGATGAGCTAGGGGCCTTAAAGTTTTCGAAATTGGAACGGTGGTTCGACGACATAGCAGGCATGTGGCTTGGTGGGTTGGCATCCATGTGGCTCTTGCATGGCTAGAGGTGTGATGACTGGACGCGTTCGTTCCTATGCAATGAGTGTAAGATGAAGAGTCATGGACCATCGTGAAGTGGTGCAATTTGAATTGGTGTGATCTAAGGGCTCAAATTGATTCGGCCAATTGGTGCACCCATTCACTTGAACCACTTGAAATCTATAAATTGGGACTCCTCCTTCCATACATCCTAAACCAAATCAATTAAACATCAATTGATTTCTAATTCTCTCATCCCTTTAAATAAAATTTTGTTTCTTTTATTTTACTGAAATAATTCCGTTCGAATTCTTTTCAAAAATAAATTTCATCCAAGCATATCTAAGTTCGAGTCCATTCAGTTCAAGAAGAACACTGTTAGTACTTTGGTTCGACCGACAAGATAGTATAATGCACTAAAGATTTTGAAAGAAACGTTGTATTTTGGGAGAAAGACGTCAAATAAATTTTTAGCACTTGTAGAGGGAACAAAATTTGTTTCAAGGAGTTAAAATTTATCGATACATGTCATTTTGCCATCTAAATAGACTATCTCTATCGAGTTAGAATAAAATGGTTCCGAACGAGGAACATTGCGTGACAGAGACGAAAAGGTTGGGGTCCATAAAGGAATTTACCCTCTTATTTCATTTGGGAAATTTTATAAAATAAACCCAAAATTTCATCATTGCTTGAAGAATTATATCCCATCTCAAAATTAATTTTTTTTCTCTATTTGCATCAATTTCTCCTCACTTATTCTCTCTCTAATTGAGCCTCTTTCTAATCCGTCATTGTTTATATTCCAACTTTGTCACATCATTAATTTCTCCTCACTTATTCTCTCTCTAATTTACAGATTAATCGAAAAAATTGCAGTAGCAGTCACTAACCTTTCTAATTTTTACAGACTTTACCCTAACGTTCTATTTGATTGTAACGAATTCCATGAAAACTGTCACTTCCGAGGAAAACGAAGTAGTGAAAGTTTTAGTTCATATTCACTTGTAGAAAATTTACATATTTAAATTGATCTAATTTTTTCTTAATTCATAAAATTAATACAATTTAAACTCATATCATATAGTGTATTGATTTTATACAATAGAGGAGAGGAGGATAATTAGATTCGAATATTATTTCCACGGACTTGACGGTCCAATCTATTTGTGACACGTTAGCTGAACTAGCCAAATACATTTCCAACATGGCCACTTTTAATAATCTTCAAAAGGAGGACATTGCATCTTAAATTGCAACAGGTCATTGAAAGCTACCTTTAGAAGACTCTTTGATCAAGTACACAAGTGGTCTAAATTTCGTTTTGATTGGGACATTTCATTTTCGCCCCATAAAATATAAATACTTAAATCTATTTTGGCTTATAATTTTAAGTATTTCTTTTTCTTTCCACTTATTAAAACGAAGAATATCAAGTATTTCGCTAAAAAAAAAACTCGACCAACTTGATTTTATACTCAGACTAATTTTTCTAAACCATACGTACAAGTTTTCTTCTTCTGTTTTATCTACTTATCTCCGTTTTTTATATTTTATACTTGTTTTCGTGTTTATAACAAAACTCAAAAATTCATGCACCAAAAATTTATTTCATATCTTCAATTTCCTTCAATAATAGCTGTAGATTGAAAATGACGTGTAAATTGCAGATAAAGTTTCGAGTTATTAGCATTAATTAATGAAATAGACTTTTATTTTCTAACAAAATTCAAAAAGAAGAATATTTTTCCAACGCGTAGAATTTAATAGGAATTTGAATGTAGTGCTACCATTGAAAAATAAAATTCCATCTTCTAACTCAGCTCACATTCAAACAAGACACTTTAATGATGCATTTTTTTTTTGTTATTTTCTCAAGAGAAGATGTAAAATATATTTTTTTTTAAAAAGGTCCAACCTCGGCGTAGATTAAACATACGACTTTAGATTTAAAGCATGTTCGAGGTGGATTTTTTATAGAAGATTTCTGAAGAATGATTTTTTTTTTTTTTTTTTTGGATATTTTAAAAAGTTATAGGTACACGCACAAATTTATTACTATTGGGAAAATGTGTAATTGAAAATGATGTGGAAAAAAATTGATTTTAAAGATTTTATTTGGAATACAGGCTTAGTCAAATTTTATTTTTTATTTAAAAAAAATAACCAAAAATGCAGAAAATACAAGACTAATTGGTTCANTTTTTTTTTTTTTTGGATATTTTAAAAAGTTATAGGTACACGCACAAATTTATTACTATTGGGAAAATGTGTAATTGAAAATGATGTGGAAAAAAATTGATTTTAAAGATTTTATTTGGAATACAGGCTTAGTCAAATTTTATTTTTTATTTAAAAAAAATAACCAAAAATGCAGAAAATACAAGACTAATTGGTTCAATTTTGACCAAAAGTCTATGATTATGGGGAAAAAAAAAAAAATCAACAAACACTTTTCTGAATTTTCAAAAAAAAAAAAAATAATAATAAAAAATCCATACAATTTGGTCAAGTCATATATGATATTCAAGACATCTCATTATTATTAAAAAAGAAAAAAAAAAATATTTCACTTTCGCTTATATTAATTCGTCGAATTTATTTTATTTCTTTATGCGTTAGTCCATTGTATTGGACAAGCACTAAGTTTGAATGTGCTGCCGGGGATGGCGGCAATCTAACGCTCCTATTAGAAAAGAACCTTCTCGCCTATGTTCCTATTCATATAATTTTTTTTATTATCCTAATATCAATTATTTATTTCTACAGCATTTTTATACCTTCTCGCTCTATATATGCACAACTACTTGGTCTAAACATTTGCCCAACAAAAAGTGTCTTATATTTCTTCCCATTTCTGCATCTTCTTCTGGACTTGGTCCTTCACAACAATACTATCATGGTTCTATCCAAGGCATCCTCCCAATCCGACGAGTCGATCCACTCGACATTCGCTTCTCGATATGTTCGGGATTCTCTTCCAAGGTAATTTTAAGCTCTTTATATATATTCTTCTATTTGTTTCTTATGTTTATCTGGATACGTTGAACCATATATTTGAATCTAATATATGAATATAGGTTCAAGGTTCCTGAGAATTCGATTCCTAAGGAAGCAGCGTACCAAATCATCAACGATGAACTTATGTTGGACGGAAACCCTAGGCTGAATCTAGCCTCATTTGTTACAACATGGATGGAACCGGAGTGTGACAAGCTTATCATGGCTTCCATTAACAAGAACTATGTCGACATGGATGAGTACCCTGTCACCACTGAGCTTCAGGCAAGTCATTTACATATATTTAACTGGCACTCCTGAACAAGTTTCATAGTTTAAAAATAATTTAACATTAAGAAACCATTGTACTTTTCAAAGGTATATTATATATATGTCCCTTAACCTGATCTACGCACGATCTAGTTATCGAGAGATAGTGCAACATAACATTAATTGAGTCGCATATTTCTCGATAAGCCTGAAAATACATTAGAATATTATATACACTTTTCTTATAAACCGATCGATCTACTTAATATATTCATAACATAATACTGAAAAAGTGGTTTTGTAATAACTGAGATTGACATTTGCAAATTAGTGACCTGCAGATTCAATGAACAAACACAAAATTATTCGACTTCATGTCCTTTGCATTAGTTTTTAGAAATTGTCCCACAAGTGGTATAGTATCTAGGATTATTTTTTCCCTTGTAATGGTGGGGGATTGTATATTTTTATGTAAAGTAGTTTCTTTCGCATAAAGCAAGAGATGATAGTGCATATTTGTTAATAGGCTTCAAATACAATAATCTAAAGCAGATGTGAAGAAAAGAATAATGCTTTTCATATCAATTAATTATCATAGACAATTTATGTGGCGATTTGCATGGACAATGCTACATGTACACCAAATCTTACATAATGACTTACATAATTAATACTTTACATAATGTCACATAACACTCTATTATTTATCAGTTTAAAACATAACACTTGTTTTTTTTTTTTTTTTTTTTGTTTCCTTTTTTGTTTTTTTTTTTTTTTTTTTTTTTTTTTTTTTTTTTTTTTTGGTACAAATAGCAAAATCTGTCAAATTGATTTTTTATTTTTTTGGTTTATATTAAAATTTAGTGCTAAGTAGGATGTTGTGCATTTTCAAAAAGTAATGTGGAGTGCCACATAAATTGACTATAGTGGTCCATGTCTATGAATAGTATTAATTTGACGAAAATGGTTCTAAATTTCCTTTCGGGGGTAAATACTCGATGATTGTTTGGGATAGCTTAATAAGTTGTTAAAAATTGAGATCAAAATTAATAATTAATTTTAACAATATATTTTATTAGATCCAAAATTTTTATCAATTTTTTGATCATACATTTCATTAATTTTCTTTATCGGTGAAAAACTTTGTCAAAGTTCAAACAAACCCCACAATCAATATAATTGCTTTAATTTTTGTGGTGGGGCCAAGGTAGAATATATACTATAGTTGGTAATTGACCCTCCACTCACCTTTTAAGAGATGGGCATCAAATCGAATCAATTCGGTTCAGGACTGTGTCCCAAAATTGAATTACGCGGTTCTAATTTGATTCTTAATTTCAGTTAAAGAAATTAAATTCAATTAATTATCGTATTACTTTTTGTAATAACCAACACTTTTTGTGGCATGTAACAAAAAAATTGAAAACGAATCCAAAAATTTACATAACAATTTGTACGTTATACATTTTTTTTTTTCTAACGATTGAAAACAAATAGACCAAAATTACTAGCGGATGAATTTGGTCCAATTTAGTTCCATCATTACACAAGAAATGTTTGGCTTCGTAGGTAGAATATCCATTTTGTTCTTGTTTTCATTGCGATTGGCCGATACTCGACCCTACTTAGACGTGATGTTTGCTTCTAAATTCATGATTTGACTTTAAAATAATTGTTTGTTTTAGTTATTATTAAGAAAAATATCCTAAATAAAAAATCACTTTAAAATAAGTTAAACTTAGCCACAGGCCCACATGCCTAAATTTCAATAAATTTATTGATTATAATATGAAAAATGGGATTAATCTATGCCCAACTTCAAGCCGTTGTTTGCGGCGATGAGTCATGTGTGAAGACCGACCGTCAAAAAGCATCCTATAGATTTTAGTATTTTGACTTTATGCCAAGAAATAAAAGAAACATAAAATATTTATTTGTGTATTTCAATTTAATGAAATAGAAATTTTAGTCTATTTGATTTAACTGAGAAAATTTAAATCAAAATCGACAATTAATTTTAATCATATATATTTAATGAGATTCATAACTTTTATCAATTTTTAATCACATTTAATTAGTTATTATAAAAAAAAAATTAACAAAACTCTAATTTTTAATAAAATTGAACGAGGACTTGGTCTTTTTTTTTTTTCAACGTAGAAAAAAGAAAATTTTTACTTGAATAGGGCCTAAGTGGCACTATTCAAATAGCAGGGCTCTAGAACATATGAAAAATTCAACCGTTTTATTTAACTGTCAAATGTTTTGAACTTGACCATATATGTCCAAGTAATAGTTTGACCACCTTAGACTTCATGTAATAAGCTTATGTTTGGTGGAGATTAAAATTAAATTTTTAGTAAATTGTGATAAAAATGAATGAAATATGTGATTGAAAAATTGTGAATCTTACAAAATGTACGATTAAAATAAATTATTGACTAATTGTGTTCTTTTTCCGGAAAGAGAATTGTCATTTAGTAATTTAATTCATAGGCCATGATTATAAATTAAAAAACAAATACAATTTTAGACCTTTCTTTTAATCGCATAAAATATTTTCATTACAATTTATCAAACATGTTATTAATCGACCATCAAATACCGCTTGTATCACTTGCAGAATCGTTGCGTTAACATGATCGCACATCTTTTTAATGCGCCACTGGGAGACGGGGAGGCAGCAGTAGGAGTTGGAACAGTAGGATCATCTGAAGCCATTATGCTTGCAGGCTTAGCATTCAAGAGAAAATGGCAAAACAAAATGAAAGCCCTCGGTAAACCCTGTGACAAGCCTAACATTGTCACTGGTGCCAATGTTCAGGTATGTACAAATATATATATAAATGTTAATTAAGTTGGAATATTAATTGGTCGTGCATTTATTTAAATTGGCCTTTGCACAGGTTTGTTGGGAAAAATTTGCTAGGTATTTTGAAGTGGAGCTGAAGGAGGTTAAGCTGAGAGATGGCTACTATGTAATGGACCCTGAGAAAGCTGTGGAAATGGTGGATGAGAACACAATTTGTGTTGCTGCAATCTTGGGCTCTACTCTTAACGGAGAATTTGAAGATGTTAAGACCTTGAACGACCTTTTGGTGAAAAAGAATCAGGAAACTGGGTACGCATCTTTCTCAAATTAGGGTTCAAGCCTCATCGTCACTTATTTATGAAAATCTCAAGTGTAAAGTCTTTGATGAGCCAGGGCTTAATTAATAATTGTGTGCAGGTGGGACACTCCAATTCATGTGGATGCAGCAAGTGGTGGGTTCATTGCACCATTTCTATACCCGGAACTTGAATGGGATTTCAGGTTGCCATTGGTGAAGAGTATTAATGTGAGTGGGCACAAGTATGGACTTGTGTATGCAGGGATTGGGTGGGTAATTTGGAGGAACAAGGAGGACTTGCCTGAAGAACTCATCTTCCACATTAACTACCTTGGAGCTGATCAACCCACTTTCACACTCAACTTTTCTAAAGGTATAAGAAACAAAAACAGATGCAATAATTTTCAAACAAAATATTAAGCCCGACCAAAAAATTATGGCACATTGGCTTGGAAGGGATTGAATAGTGTTGTTCAATACTGTCTACCGAACATGATCTAATGCTTTACGTCAAAATAATTTGAGGGATACTAAATTGTATACCCTTTTTTATGTTGCAGGTTCTAGTCAAGTAATTGCTCAATACTATCAACTCATTCGCTTGGGTTATGAGGTAATTAAATGAAAGAAAATCAATATATTCTTGATTCAACTCAATTATCTCAGTTCAATTATTGATTAAGGTGTTGATTGATCAGGGGTACAAGAACATCATGGAAAATTGTCAAGGAAATGCAATGGTACTCAAGGCCGGCCTGGAGAAAACAGGACGCTTTAACATTGTATCAAAGGACAATGGAGTCCCACTGGTGGCATTCTCTCTCAAGGACAATAGCCATCACACCGAGTTCGAGGTGTCTGACATGCTACGTCGCTTTGGGTGGATCGTCCCGGCCTATACCATGCCACCGGACGCACAACATGTAACAGTTCTACGGGTTGTCATTCGCGAAGATTTTTCAAGAACTTTAGCCGAGCGCCTTGTCATGGACATTGAAAAAGTTTTACATGATCTTGATACGCTTACAGCTAGAGTTACTGAGAAAATGGCTGCCGTGGAAGAGCATGCTAAGAACGGTATCGTGGTGAAGAAAAGTGCCATTGAGGTACAAAGGGAGATCACTACAGCTTGGATGAAATTTGTTGCTGACAAGAAGAAGACTAATGGAGTGTGCTAATGCTTCGATTGGTCCGCGGAATTGCAAATATTATTAGTCGTATCTTATAAATGACTATGACTATGAAGTTTATTCGGATTTTTCTATTTATAACCGTGTCTATTTTTGTAATGTGGTAAGATTGAAGAGTGCCCCGCGTGGATTTAATTCTGGTAACGTTGTTAATGTAATGCAAACTCTGTTTCTTACTATTTCAAAGTTGCCAAAAAAATTAAAAAAAAAAAGGTTTTTCTCTTTAGTTTTTGTAAGCAAGACTGCTGTCATATCATATCATATTTCAACTTAGGAATTTGTGAATTTCTTTTGGAAAAACCATAATGTATCATATACGTGACTACCCAGACGACTTATTAGCCCAACGGAATAAGTTTGGATAGGACCCAGGATGTCAATCTTTAAGGTAAATTTCGGCATATTGATATATTAGACTCAATAGAAACATACAAAATATGAAAATTAATTTAACGTATCAAATATGAAAATTATGAATGTTGAGTGCGAATCAATCTAAAGAAGTATTCCAAATGTTACATTAAAATTAAATTTCAGTGGACATAAAAAATATGAAGGTAAGATTAATACGTACGAAGATAATCAAGATTACATATCGGTTTCAAGTTGGAATACATCCATTCACAAGCCTATCACTTTGTAACAGGAAACCCTTTAGAAAGTAGTTTTTGTTAATCAAGGGATTTGATTGAGCAACAATTCTTTAACAACATAGCTTCCAACTGGGGCTGGAAAAAAAAAAAAAAATTCAATCATCAAATTGAACTGAGATCCACGTGTACCCATCAACATTTTTGTCTAAAATCGAAACAAATCATTTCAAAATGGTTCGATTTAGATTTTATTAGTTAAAAATTAACCAACCCAAATCGTTCACCCAATTTTGTCTAAGATAGATTATTTATTAATTCAATTAATACTTCAACAGATTTACTTTCCAGTTGAAATTGATTCTCTAAGAAATAATACTTTACGAAAATATTTTTCTTACCTATTTCAGAAAATGAATTTGCAAATTTAAATTTTATTGTTGAATCTTGTAATAATTTTATTAGTTTAAGCTTATATCGAGACAAATATATTACATATATAGCATTTATGTTTAGAAAGTATTAATTTAAGTGTTATACTGAGATTTCATATTGATATATTTATTTTTTTTATTTGTTTGAAAGCTACGCCAATAAAATCATAGTTTAAACAAAAATCGAACAAAAAAATGTTTTTGACTTAATTCGGTTTTGTTTGAGAAATGAAATAATTTGGTTTTACTTGAATTTTTTTTCCCAAACCGATCGAGTTGTGTTCAACCCTACCTCCAATTAGCAAGTAGGGAAAGGACATGAATTGGATTGGTTCGATTTTCAAACCCCAAAACCAAATCAAACAATTCGTTTTAAACCCCTGTTTGACAACCATTTTTGACAACAACGAATTTTTGAATAATAAATTTTTGGAGATGTGTGATTAAATTTTTTTGAATTTATGTGAATAATATTTAATTGTGAGAATATATTATTGAAAATGAATATTGAAAAAAAAAATGAAAGAATGATTGTGGAACATGGGCTAAAAAATTTTAACCCAACCAATCCAGTATTACGTGTGAAAAAAGTGAGAATGATCCTCTTGTATAATTATTGAGGCATGTTTACACGATGGCCGAACCATTCCAAACCGCTAAATCTTGGATAGATTCATTTGCTGGTTGGGGTCATTTAGGGTTGCGAGAATAGTGAAAGCTATAACCAATGGATAAAGGATGTTATCCAAAATAAAATAAAATCGAGCTAATTGTACAATCGAGGTTATTACAACCACTCACACATGGGGCAGGAGGGTGGGCAATATTTTTTTTTTATTCACAGTGGGGTCTACTATTGTGAGTGGTTGTCAACCACTTTGGTTAACTGTGATTGTACAAATGATATTGCTCTTTCAGGTATGGTCTAAATCTGTTACACCCGAAGTATCAAGCCTCACCTTAAATGGGATGACGTTGCCCCGAGACAGGGCAGAATGGGGAGAGGATAGGTAAAAAGAAAGAAAGAAAAGAATCATCATTTGTAAAGGAAACGTAATTTTTTCTATATATAAAAAAAAAAAAAATGTAATGATTTTTACAAACTAAAAATTTTTAAAAATAAAAACAAAAAAATTAAAAAAATAAATAAGGTAACAAACGAGCTACCCCCAATCTGCCCTAATCGAGTATGAGGACGAGATAAGCACACAAAAATATTCGACTCAACGGGGGATGCAAATGGCTGTCACGATCCGTCCCGTGTCATCCCTAAATCCTAATGCATTTCAAGTAATTGTACTAAAACGTAACCTCTTTGACCCATTTACTATTTATTATTTAATTGATTAATTCATTATATTGATATGGATGAAGGGACAAATGATTTGACAATTCCTCGTGATGGGCAAACTATTTAAAGGCTTTTTTCATATTAGTTAAAATTGCAAATTGGACAGTTGAAAACTACAATTTTGACAGTTGGTTTAGGGTTAGATATGTTACATTATTGAAAGAAAAATAGATTAATGAATAGTATATTTTAAAATATATATAATTGAAAAGTAAAATAACTTTATTGATAACTTGTGTGTAAAATATTTATTGAGTAAATGTCTGATGAAAAATTTTATTGTAAGAAATAATTTTTTGAAATAATAATAGACAGATAGATTTAAAAAATGTCAGACAAGAGTCACGCATTTACACCCCACTTCCCAAATTTGCCCTCATTATTTCACGCCTCAACCACCCCTTGCTAGAAAGATTGGAGTACAAATGAGAAACAATTCAAACCATATTATGAGGAACAAAAAGGTAAATTGGTTGTTTGAAACGAACCTCAGATACGCCTTTTCAGTGGGCTCTGCTGGTAACTTGATATGACCCGAAAATCAATTATCGAGTGCCAAAAATTGCACCCAGACAAGGGCAATAATTAGACCTTAAGAAACTATTAAGAGTGAACAATTCGATTTGAATAGTTTTCAACCTAAATATACTCGATGAACAAATCCAAACTGAGAAATCTTGGGTTGGTTCAATTTGATTTGTTAAGTTTGCGCAGGGTCTAATTCAAACTGGACCATTTACATCAAACTAAATGAAGATTTTTAAAGACTTCTTAGGTAGAGGGGACAGAGTAATTATTAGCACATAATGTTCTCATCTTTTATTATTATTGTGAAAAATATCTATATTTTTTACTTTTTAACATTTTCATTCTTATTTTCACCTTTAACGATGCAAAAAGCAATTTTCATTCATTTTCTCAATTAAAAATTATGAATTATGAATATACCATTCTCTTTAAATAAAACAAAAAGAAAAAAAATTAATTGTAATCATAATCCCAAATTTAAAAAAAACACACCGATGAGTCCAAACATTTCATTTTTTGACATTTTCACCGTTAATTACACATTTAATTGCGCAAATCAATATTTTTTTATCCAATTTCTCAATAAAAAGCTGTAAAATTATGAATATATTCTACAATTTAAATAAATAAAAAAGCTAAAGAACTAATTGCAACCATATTTCCAAAATTTTTTTATATGCAAACGATTTTCAAATAAATTATTAAAAATTAATTTTTTTTAAAAAAGTACAAACGAGCCCCAAATATATTATTAGAAAATTAGAAATTAGTGTTTTTTTGCCCTTTAAAAACAGTGCAAACAAAGCTCAATTAAAGATTATATCGGCGATAATTTTTTCAAAAAAAATTAAAAAGTTTCCAAATAAATTATTAAAAATTAAAAAAAAAACATAATTTTCTTTAAAATCGAACTATTTCAATTTGGTTCGAAAAACAAAGTAGAACACACAGAGACCACTTGGCACGACCACGTAAAAACAGACCAAGCACCAACAACTACTGAATTAACTCCAAACAATCCAAGATAATGATGCATCTCCCTCTCAAACACCGAAATGACAAGTTATGGCTATAACTATAAGACGACAACACCGCCGACACCATACGATAATTCAAATCAAATCCTCAACACACTATTTACTGTATGATAGGCACTCAGTCCTATCATCCCACCTTAACTTCCTTGCTTACAAATGGCACCATCTTAACCTTAAGGCCTTGTAGGCGGTGCCCCCTTCACAACCGTCACTGGACACGGCGCATTCTGGACCACGTAGTTGCTTACACTTCCAAGCAACACCCTGCATTTATTTCAAATTTCTTTGTTCATTTTAGCTTTAAAATGGAATAGAACGACGAAATTACTGCAAGAATATGTCATTTTAAAACGTGTAAATAACAACTTTTCATTAATTAGATGTTGCTAAAAGAGATTCAATTAATGAATGATTAATATAATTACCTCTTAAGCAACCCCAAGCCTCTACTTCCAACAACAAGTGAATCAAGATTGAGTTGCTCCACTGCATCGATCAACTTCTCCCTCGGATCTCCCCAATACACCTTGGCCACCACCTTAACCTGTATATATATCTCACCCCAAAATTAAGAAGAAAACATATATACATACCCAAAAAT
Organism: Fraxinus anomala; assembly: GCA_903798345.1. Taxonomy (NCBI): domain Eukaryota; kingdom Viridiplantae; phylum Streptophyta; class Magnoliopsida; order Lamiales; family Oleaceae; genus Fraxinus; species Fraxinus anomala. The sequence goes on from CAIGRN010137129.1 coordinate 19,140, forward strand.
TTCAGTGCACGATCGTATATGTACACGTAACGGGACTATCTAGTTAAATCATGACACTTAATATGCCAAGTGGATAGAAGAGACTAAATCGACACGTGACGTGTCATGACTTGAATGGACGATCCTACCCTCGTGGGACCGTCCATTGAAATATTTCTTGTGTGTGTCGGGGATGGAGAGAGAGGTATCCTACCCTTTTGGTCCTGGACACTGTATCAAGCATATCAAGAACCTCAGGATCAGGGGTGAGCCCATAGTGCTTGGAAACATTAATCTCTCTGAATTCTTCCAAAGGGATCAATGCTAAAAATCAACACAACACAATAAACTACATCAAATATATACAAAACACATGTATACATATGTGTGTGTGTGTGTGTGTTTTTCTCCAAAATATACTGATGAACTTGTTGAAGATATATCTATACACCAACTTACGTGATCCTGTGTCTTCAAACAGTTGCTTATTGGTTGGATCAGCCTTAGGAGAAACAACATGGACGACGACGATTTGATCACCCTCTTCAATCAGATTATTGATTGCCCAATTCAGTGCTGATTTGCTGGTGGGTGAATAGTCCATTCCAATACCTACCAAACGTGCCTTCACCATTTCGATAATTTTTCTGTGTTGGAATGGAAAAGTGGAGGTCTGATATTTATAAATTTCTATTGGGGTTCCGTTGAAAGATCAGAGGAGTTTCTTGAAGAAACTAGAAGGTGGCTGTTTAGCCAGATGGGAATAATTTGACGTTTTAACTTTATTCTCTCAAATAATAAATGTGACAACTAATGGATTGAATAAACAAAACAAAGGAATTTGGCATAAAGGTTTGTGGGACACCTTGTTTAGAATTAAATTGTGTGCCGAATTTAATTCACGAGAAAATTCTATCGTGACGTTTGCTCAAAATGCTTATTCACTTCACTAAAGCCCATATACATCTGAATTTCCCTTTGGGAGTATAACTTTTGTATTGGAGAGATTTTTTTAAGTGAAAAATAATTTTTTTACTGAGTGTATAAAAATAAAAAATAAAAAATAAAAAATAAAAAAGAAAAGTTGTAAGTTCATTGAAAAATTTGGTTAAAAGATATTTTGAAAAAATTAAAATTCAAAAAAAAAGTCTCTCACAAATGTACCCTTAGTAATACAATCATATTCTTTATTTTTAATAAAATAAAAGATATTTCGCCGACTATGTTACTAGCTCATAATATTATTTGTAAGCATCATTTACAAATAACAATCTATATGATATATATGGTACAATATAATTATAACATTTTTATATAAAATTGAATGTAATTTAATTCACATATGTTATCGTCACATTAAATGTTGTTAGGTTTTTGTTGTAATTGACAAATCTATGAACAAAAAAGACTAGATGTAATGTATTGTAAAAGTCAAGGAGTAAGTTACAAATATTGATAATTCAATTATATTAAGTCTAGAGTTCGAGAATGAAAAGAAGGAAAATTTTGCTAGACTGTCGCCATGACTTGGCTCGAGCGACATAAATAGAAACATTGAATATTAAAATTTTTGATTCAAAGGTATATATTATATTTGTTTCAGTTAGATTAAGTTTTGATATTTAATGATATCAATATTTGTTTTGGTATGTTGGTTTACATTGATATTACATCTTAATTTAGCTGGTATGAATCAATGCATCTTAATTTAGTTGGTATGACTAATGATTAACTATTTGAATTATGTTTATCCATATTAGTGTTTCACGTGCTTTTACACTGGGTATGAGTAGTCTATTTCAGGAAACAGGTTTACAAAGAAAAGAAAAAACACATTTCAGTCAAGACAGTTGGGTTGTTTAGAGTCTATTTTTTTTCATTACCTTAACTTTAGATTAGTAATTTTGTCATAGAATACTAAAGGGGGAGTTTGTTAAGTTTTTGTTGTAATTAACAAATATATGAACAAAAAGGAATACATTTAATATATTGTAAAAGTCAATGAGTAAGTTGCAAATACTGCTAAGTCAGTTGTATTAGGTCTAGGATTTGAAAATGGAAAGAAGGAAAAACGACGCCGCAATTTCGCTACAGTATTGTCATGATTTGGCTTGAGCAACAGAAAAGAAACATTGTCGCTAGCATGTCGCCTAACCTTCGCTCGAGCGACAGGGTTATCCGAAAAATTTTAATTCGCATTTTTAAAGATTTTTATCCAACTCATTTATTCCTAAACCTAAAGTATAAATACCATAATGTCTTTGAACGATTTTTATGAAGGTTAAACATTGATTATTTCATATCCTCTCCATCAAAATCACCAATAGCTTTCAATCTTCGTTATGTTTATTTGGTCTTGGCATTGAAAACATCAAACCCACTTAATCCAAATACCAAACTGCTACTTCCTACACATCTTTAGAGTTCCGAAGATCAAGGGAATGTGACTAGAGTTCCAATTGTTAGAGAACGCGAAATTCTTCATTGATCCACAAGAGATACAGGAATTCTAAAGTCGGGAGTTGGTGCAGGAGGGGTTTTAAAAATTGCAATTGGGAGTTGTTGAAGGAGCACGCAATTTAGGAGGACTGTGGGAATTGTAGTCAGGAAGTCAGAAAGTACTAGTGATGGTCGTGTATGGTGGACTGTAAGTTCATAATTCCTTTATAATGGATTTTTGACTGGTAAAGTGTCCGGAGTTTTTATTCAATTGGGGTTTCTCCGTGATCATTCTTTCTGTTATTACTGTTTTCATATAATTCGGTAATTCAACATAGAAAAAATTGGACTGTTTGATTAATCATCTAAAAATAATTAAAAATGACTTGTTATTATTTAATTATTATTTTTTACTTCTGCAGAATCACATATTCACCCTCTCTCTAGATATAGTTTGGATTGAACGTCATAATTTCAAATGCTAATAATTGTTGATGAATAGCATTATACCATTTACTTTAGGCCATTCCACTCGTCTAAGTTTGTTTTCATTTGTGTTTTGCTTTTCAATAAAATTATCTAAAAAAGTTCTCCTTTTAATTAAAAGTATACAAACGTTTCTTTGAAATAGTTTTCTAATACAAATTTTCCTATGTCGTGTACGCGATATCGAAATTGTTTATTGTAATATAGTCATGCAAAAATCATGTGAACACTTAGATAGACAAACCAAAAAAATAAAAATAAAAAATCGAACTTACCATTTATTTGGAAAAAGAAATTATAAAAATTATTCGAGCTGATTCAATTCACAATTTTTTTTAAGAAAATTTTTCTCCTTCTAATACTCAAGGTTATGAGTGATCGTCTTTTAGGATATAACGAATTTTCGTTCCTACATAAGAAACATCTCAATCACATAGGAACCTAAGAACAACCACGTCTCTGCCTTTATGAACTTCGATACAAACATTAAACCGCAATTTTTACCCAAAAGATAAACTTATTTCTTAATAAAATCGAGGGGTATTAGAATAAAAATATTTAATTGTCCAAGAAATGTAGTATGAATAGCCATATGTACGGTTTTCGGATGTGGCCAACTCCCAAGAGCCGTAACCATTCATAAATGTTGCAACTTTTAAAAATTGATGGAAAAAGCTACTTGGACAGACTTATAAACAGAGTAAAAAATAGGCTTGTAAGCCCCCCGGGGCACATCCAAGTTGGCAAAGGATGGGCATTGCTGGGCTTACAACCCCAGGGTGGGGAGTTCGAATCCTGGATGGAGCAGCTGAGTGATGTAATACTCATTTGTGGGTGGAGCAG
>CAIGRN010137134.1:0-17427 GCA_903798345.1 Fraxinus anomala
TGGAACCTAAACATTCAGGGCCAATTTATTAACATTGACCATGTTTTTGACATGGACATAGCATAAATATAACGTCGAATTTATTGTAATATAAGACTAAAAAAAAAGAAGGAAAAAAAAAAGAACTACAATTACAATACATGATGCTCACCTCCAAATATTGCAACACATCTAGATTTTCTCGGTCGCATTCTATTATTTAGCTACAATTATATTATAGAATCAATTGTTAACTCAACACTTAAAAGTAAAAAAAATAAACAAAATATATTACACAAGCAATTCAAACTTGCAATTAACTTGTTCCCCTTCACTTGCAATTTGAGCTTCCATCTCCATTTATTTCTTCAGTCCACTTTCGAAACAGGATTATAGGATTCAAAGTACCCGTAAAGAAGAAAAAGTTGTACCATGAATTAATGAAAATAAGCAAAACACCACAAAAAAATCCCATGAATTTATACAAACATACACACATGTTCAACCTCAACAATCTCGAGACTAAATAATAGTTAACAAGGGATTTCCAAAAAGTCAATTTTAGCTGCTATATCTTTACTACAACCCTATTATGCTTTATATTAACCATCTTTTTTCGGACAGATGGACAGCTATAGATTCATATCTTCCACAAAAAACAAGAATTACTGGAATACACACTTGAAGAAGAAGATAAGAAACTTTCACTCAATTGCAGATCCACAGATGGCATCTAATTCAACCACTTCTCAGTTTTCTTCCAACAATTACACGGATAATTCTTCATCTTCCAATTTTTAATAAAAATTGTTGTACAAGCACAAACACCAACAGCCCAAAAATTCCGAAACAACCGACAAAAAATCCAAATTCTGTAATTATACAAGCAGCAAAAATGACTATAATTTTAAGTGAAAAATAAGACAAATAGAGGAACTCAAGTACGAAGAAGCCCCCAGACGGTTCGACCCTTGGCTTGTTCCAAATCTTGCAAAAAAAGGTTAAAATATTGTGTTTAAAAAGCAAAACATTCAACATTTCAAGACTTTGGGTTACCCTTCCAGGGGAATGGAAAGGAAAACGTAAAGAAAAAGTTAAAAAAATCACCTTAGTTTTCAATTTTCCAAATTTGCGCTTCGGTGAGGCAGAACGAAAGCTTTTTTCTTTGAGTGAAAGCTGCAATTTGAAGATTTTTTTTTCAAGAAATCGAAACGGAAAGGTGAAGAAAAAATGGAAAATAAAAAGTTATAGAAATCACCTTAGTTTACTATATTTTTGCTGGAGTGATAGCTATAATTTGAAGAGAAAAGAAGTGAAAGAGGACTCAGAAAGAAAGGAATATATGTATGATGTATGTACTATTAAACGGCTCGGACGGCCCACTGGCTCGACTCGTCCAACACGGCAATTCGGCTTATGAATAGTAAACACAGAAGTGCCTCTTTTATATAGTAGTGAAACTATAAAAGACCCAAGTGCTGTATTTATAGAGAATTACCACGACAACAAATTCCCTTTTAAAAACCAGATATATGTGAGAAAATAGCTAGCTATGTGCAAAAGGATGCAATTTTTGCTAGAGCAAACTCCTTTTATAACTTCATTAACATATAATAATTTTATATGCTAACTGAAGGCATGAACTTCGTAACAACAAAACTTCTATAAAAAAAATTAATAAAGAAAAAATAAACAATGGTCATTTATGTGCAATTGATGTGCAACCTAGGTGCTAAGAACCAATAGAGTAAAAGAATAAAACCATATGAGGAAGTGGTGAAATCCAAAAAAGTTCTAACAGCAATATTGTTTTGTCAATGTACCGATTTCTACTAATCAATTATTCCAAATATTTGACGTAACAACAGTATCCATTCGATCAAATAAAAACCATATTGTGTCAAACAGAGACCATTAATCTGTTTTGAGGTGCAACTACTTAATACATAATATATCATTTAAGCAGAACTTCTGCATTCAAAGCATTTTCCTCAAAATAAAGATAGGTAATAAAAGTCGAGGTATTGTTAACTCTATAAAAGAATGTTGGTTCAAACCGAAAATTTTATAGGAAGAATCGAAAGAATATGATCGATTATCTCGTCTGACAAACAGCTCATTCGATCTCCATCAAGGATGGATAGAGGTCATTGTGAAGAGAATAAGGTGCAAAATTGAATTTCACCAAGTCATATTCCTTCCTAGAAATTTTTAAAATCCAGTGCAACACCTTCAGTACATAATATTTGAACTGCATTAGATGTAAGGATTGTTTAGCTTGATAAATAAGCAATGATTATTTAGGTGCAATGGTCGTGCAACCGACGTGCTAAGAACCAAGATAGAGTAAAAGGAATAAAAGCATAGAAGGGAGTTCTGAAACAAAAAAATCGTTATAGTAGTAACATTTGTTTTCTCCATATGCCAATTTCTAGTGAACTGTCAAATTTTTTATTCATATTCGTTCTATTTAAAGGGACTATTACTTCATAATGAATTAAAATAGAATGTGTGAAGCATTATGAATAAAATTGAAAAAGATATAGAAAAATAAAATTTTCAATTGACAAATATACTAATCATTTAAAATTAAGTCTAACGTTTGTAGATTTGGTAGATGTCTTCGAAGATTTGCATTTTAAGCATAGGCATGGAGATAAAGAACATACACACATTCTTTTATATTGAACTATGAAAGACCCCAAGTGTTGTACTTCTAACGACCACGACAATAAATTCTCTTTTAAAAACCAGGTATATGTGAGAAAATAGCTAGCTATGTGCAGAAGGATGCAATTTTTGCTCGAGCAATTCCTTTTATAACTTCGTTAACATATATTATTTTTATATGCTAACGGAAGGCATAACTTTGTAACAACAAGACTTATATACAAAATTTTAATAAAGAAAAAATAAACATGCAATTGATGTGCAACCTAGGTGCCAAATCCAAAATAGAGTAAAAGAATAAAACCATATGAGGAAGTGATGAAATCCAAAAAAGTTCTAATAGCAACATTGTTTTCTCAACGTCCCGATTTCTACTAATCAACTATTCCAAATATTTGACGTAAAACAACAATAACCATTCGACCAAATAAAAAACATATCCTGTCATCAATCTGTTTTGAGGTGCAATTGTTGGGATACATGCCTATTAATAAATGAGTTATAAATATTTGATGACATTTAATGATATTTGAGAAATGATTTCAATATCTTTTGCATGCATGATTAGATGCTTTATAAATATTAGAAATCCCTTGATTATTTATATGTACATTAAATATTGTACATGAGAATAATAATTAAAGTGAAATAATCTAAGTTTGTCCTGGATTTAAAATTAAAGTAGGTATCTTTAATCATGATCACTGGTGCGGTTCATTACATTATGAATGAAACAATCTTATTCGGATTGTTTAATAATGTGATAATTGGATTAAAAGCACTTTATATATAATTTGATTATATAGGATAGGAACACGATTAATTATGAATCGTAAAATTTGTTTTCACATAGAGTATTCAATTTTGATCAATGATTGCCATATATGGATCGATCTCAATTCTGAGTAATTAATAGATTCAAATTTATTAAGTTGTGCTTTTTGATGTTCCGAGTAATGACAAAAATCAATAATGTCAAATTCTTGATATATCGAAAATACAATGAGTTAAACAGTCATGAATATTAATATACCATAAGAAATACATTCCTTCGTAGAAAATTGGATAGACAGTTCATATAAGTGTTGATTTGGGAATTCAATAATAAGAGCGCTCAATTTTATTATTAGATCATAAAATATATTATTCATTGGAGGATCAATGGGACTTGTGGAGAAATATATAATTAAAGAGATTTACGGATAAATGCATAACTTTAGTTTTGAACCGTTTATGGAGGATTGATCAATATGAAATGACTATATCAATGGACAGTTCAAATCTCTCGAATATAATTTGTTTTATAATTTTAAAAGTGCAATTCTAAAATTTTAGTGGAATAATTTGTGATTAATAATTTGGACGCATTAATCAAAGTGTTAATTAATTGTCATTATTATCGGAGCTTAAAATTAAAATGTCCATAGTTCCTCTATTCGGCTCCGATAAAATTATATGAACATTATTTTAGTTGGGTTAGAGTAATTTTATTTTAAATAATATGATAATTTAAATTAATTTGAAGTTATACAGTGTGATGATCACATCATTATCTGCAACATGAAGTATCCATTTAAATTTGATCACATGTGGATAATGATAAATGAATAAAAGTTAATTATACAATGACATAATGATCATATTATAATCTGCAACATGGAGCGTCCATTTAAATTCAATCACATGCAAATAATGATAAATAATTAAAAGTTAACTATTTAAATTAATTTTGAAATGTTGTCGGATAAGAGGATATGGGAGATAAATTTTCTCTCAGAGTAAAATGGTGCCACCCCATCCTAGTGATAGGGGCGGTTTTAGCTTATTAATTAAATTTTTAATTTAAAAATTAAACTAAAACTATAGTTTCCAGGTATAAGTAAGACTCATTAGATACCTAAAAGTGAACACACAAAACAGAAATTTACGTGAAATACTTTTTGAGAGTTCTTTCTCATCTCACTTTGTCTCATGTGTTGAGAATACAAAGTGAACCATAAAGTAAGTGTGCAAATCAAACTCTCATATCTGAAATGTTCACTTGTTCATTCATTGTAATCGAAGATATGTCGAGAAAATATTTTGGAGCTTTTAGGAGGTTGACGATTTTAAGGATTTCAAGATTTAGATCCTAGATGACCGTCGGTATAGTTTCCATATTTCTTAATGACGCTTTTTTTTTTGTTTTTGTTTTCTAAAAGTGGTTTTCAAAACCAATAGCAACTACTTAATACATAACATATCATATAAGCACAACTTCTTGCGTTCAAAGTATTTTCCTCAAAATCAAAATTGGTAATAAAAGTCGAGGTATTGTTAACTCTATAAAAGAATGTTGGTTCAAACCTACAATTTTACAGGAAGAATTGAATGAATATGATCGATTATCTTGTCTGAAAAACAGTTTATTCAATCTCCATCAAGGATGGATAGAGGTCACTGTGCAAAACTGAATTTCACCAAGTCATATTTCTCCCTAGAAAACTTAAAAATCCAGTGCAACACCCTCGATGCACAATATGTGAACTGCATCAGATGCAAGGATTGCTAAGCTTGACAATAAGCAATGATTATTTAGGTGCAGTGGTCGTGCAACCCACGTGCTAAGTGTTGAGTCTAAATCCACGAAAATATTATTTTATTGTAAATTTTTTTTTACACACTTGACACTTTCACTCACACTTATTTAATTAGAGGACAACATTATCCCACTTCCTCTCCACTGCCTATCTATCACTCTCTCCTCTTTCTCACACAACCATACATATACAGCAACACACACATATATAGGTAGCAAAGTCGGTTATGGATCATTCTAGCATGGCGGTGGCTGTAACTCTAAACATTTTCCAAATTTTTCTACAAATGTCAGTTAGGGAAGACGGAAGTCGGTTGGTGAAAATCCCAGAATCCTCTAGAATTTTTCTTCAAAGTCGGTGATGATTTCTACACTAAGAACCAATATAGAATAAAAGGAAATAGCAACATTTGTTTTCTCAATATGCCAATTTCTAGTGAACGCACTAATTTTTTATTTATATTCATTCTATTTAAGGGGTCTACTACTCCAAATATTTGAGGTAGAAAAACGATATCCATTTGACCAAATGACGACTCATTTCATGTTAAGGAGAACCTATCAATCTGTTTTGAGGTGCAACTGCTTAAATTACAATATATGGAGTAAGCAATCAAATTCAGTGGTACCTTGCTTTCAAAAGAGAAGACGGAGAAAGGGTGATGATGTTGACATATGGTTCATCTCGTGTTTTGATTATAAATAAATTGTTATATCTCTAACATTTGAATTAAAATCTTCATAGCTAATATGACCAAATTGATCAATTGAAGACAAAATGAATGCTACCAAAAGACTTGCAATTTATAATCAAAGAAAATCTAGATGGAAGCCGAACAATCACGTCAAATCAATCAAAGCATTCACCTCTAATCAAGCATTCATTGAAGACAATAGACTTAGATGCTTTGAATCCATATGTAAAGGTAAATTGCCTTAATCCTTAACAATGAATTATTAGAAGCTCAAAAGTTAAATTTTTGGGCCGACATAAATTATTCATAAAAGCGCTCGCATAAAAATTATTTTCAAAAAAAATAAAAATCTTCACTTGATTTTTAAATAATTTACCAATATCACTTATTTTGAAAAGTTAAGTGAAAATATCTTTCAAAAGCATACAATTTTAAAATAATCAAAAAAAGAAAAATCCGAAAAAAATTTGTCCCAGCGGACGTCCGTTTCATCCAATGGTCAAATTTTTAATCATTTTGATTTCAACGCACAACGACTAGTTTAGTCGTCCTGCTCAGTAGGCGGACGTCCGGTTGAGTCGTCCAATTGATCAGAAATTTTGATGCTTTGACTGCTATAAATACCAATTCACATTACATTCAATATAACATTTCTAAGAGCATTTATGTGAGATATTCTTGAGCAAAGCTACAATGATTTATCTTTATCAAATCATTCACTTTGAAAAACTTTTGATTGAATTAATTTTTTAAAATCATTTTTCTCATCAAAGTTTTTTTCACCTAACACTTGAGTTTCATTCATTGCTATTTATTAAAGTGTTAAAGTCTATTTCTCTCTTGGTACTTAATTTGATAATATCATTTATTAAAAGAAAAGTTTCAAATTGAAAATTACTTTTCTATCAAATTTGTGGGTTGTGTCGAGGTCCCGAAAAACTAAACATTATATAAGGATCGATGATTTTTATTTGTAAGTCACCAAAAGCATTGTAAAGGGTTGGATTACACCACAAGTCAATCAACATAGTGAAAAGGTCTTGCTCGTGTCGGAAAGCTTAGTAACAGATGACATAGATCATTATTTTGGATCGAAGCTTCATAATTATATTGTTTGCATCATCTCTCCATTTTTACTTATTGCATTTACATTTATACTAATTATTTACTTTTATCTATTTAGCATTAACTTATACTAATTATTAAAAAAAAGTTTTAATAACCAATTCACCGTCCCCCTCCCCCCCCTCCCCTCTTGGTATGTAGGCCATTCTTGGGTTATCAATTGGTATCAGAGTGAGGTGCCCACTTTTAAAATTAAGATTCCATAATCTTGAGCAGTGGCTAACTACAGTCTTCAAAATCTTGAAGGACATTCTGTTAACCGTCCTCCTTTCTTTGATGGCACGCATTATAAGTATTGAAAAGTTATGATGATGACATACATTCAATTAGTATATTATAATTAGGGATGGGCAAAAACCAATTCGAGCCAATCAAACCGATCAACACAACCCAAACCAACCGGTTTGGATTGGTTTTTTAGTTCAATTGGGTTGGGTTCGGGTTAGGAAATCAATTTTTTGGTCAGGTTGGGTTCCGGGTTATCTATTAAAATCCAATCAAACTCAACCAAACCTAATAAATTAAAAAATATTAAAAAGAAAATGAGTACTTAAAACTAAAAACCTAAAACCTAATGATCAAATTCTCCTTTGCCTTTCATTGTTACTCCTGCTTCGGCTTATTGACTTATTTTTTTACGGGATTTTTGATTAAACACTTAGATTGAAGGAGGAGATTTTGTATTGAGTTTGGATGATTTAACGTTTTTAGTATTTAGGTTGAATTCATTTTATTCAATATGTATAATATGTAGGTATTCACCATATGTTTAAATTTATTTAATATGTATTTAATTTGATAATGATATAATCTATTTAACATGTTTTATAATATTTTTAATTTATATTGTTCTATTGGAATGGAACTTAACCCCACAGACCATTAATCCAACTTTAATGGACGTAAGGCCTTTCAAATCACTATTTTTAATGTAATTGAAATTGGTCCAAATTGAAATGGTATCAAACTTTTAAAAAATTATTCAAATTCAACGAAAAACCATTGGGCCCATAAAAAAATTGTCCAACTTGAATTGGACTAAAATCCAACCCAATTAACTTGACCCAAATCAACCCTAGTTTGGTAGGTTTGGATGGGTTGGGTTTCAATCATGAACGAGTTGGTTTCATTTTGAATTATTATCAAACCGAACATATTGGGTTGGGTTTGGGTTGGACTCAAAACCAATCCAATCAAACCCAACACACGCCCAACCCTAATTATAATATATGGGAAGTTATTGAATTTGATCCTTATGTGCCTATCAAGACTATTAAAATTGATGGTCAACCCGATCAAACCATTTCAAAATCTAGAGAAGAATATGATAAAAATAATAAAAGAAAATTATCCTTAAATGCTAAAGCCAAAACCTATTTTATTGCGCCTTAGATAAAAATTAATTTAATCATATTAGCATATGTGATTCCGCATATGACATTTGGCATGCATTGAAAGTTACTCATGCTGGCACTAATAAAGTAAAGGAAACTAAAATTAATCTCTTGGTTCAAGAATTTGAAAACTTCTTCCTGAAATAAGATAAACCCATTGTTAACATGATTACTCACTTCACTGATATTATTTATGGTCTCAAAAGGTTTGATCGAAAATTTACAAACTGTGAAATTGTAAGTAAAATGCTTAGGTCACTATTGGAGGAATGAGACTCATTAAAGATGTTGATAGAAAATATCAAAAATATCAACTCATATCTTTTGGAAGAACTTTATGGCACATTGATGACATATGAGCTCAACAACGCCAAGACTAAAGAGCAAATGAGAAAAAGAAAAGAGGAACTAAAGGAGCCTCCTAAGCACCAAATTGTTCTTAAATCGGCAATCGATGAAGGAACTACAAGTGAAAATATGAGTGATAAAGAGTTTGATGATCTAAATCTTTTGTCAGAAAATGGAAAGGTTTTTGAAATAATCGGAGATTTCAAAAGAAAGAAGAAAATGGTGGAGAAAGGAGCAAGAAAATCATTTACTATAATTGTGACAAACCTGATTACAAGAAAATTGAGTGCCCAAACAAGAAGAGAAATATCAAGAAAATGGCACTTCAAGCAACATGGGATGAAAGAGATGATGATGATCATGATGGAAAAGATAGTCAAGAAGAAATCGTTACATGTGTTGAAATCGAAGATGATGAACCAAAGAAGATGAAGAGTAAATGGTTCTTGGATAGCGAAAGCGCAAAACACATGACCAGGGATAGAATGTTACTATCAAATTTCAAAGTGAAGGATGGAGGACATGTCACATTCGGAGATAATGGAGAAGGAAAAATTATTGGAATCGGAAAAATTGGATTGGAAACCCCTTTCGAGCAAATGGACATTCAAGATCGAAGTAAGGATGATCCAAAAGAGGAACACAAGGAAGAAGCAAATGTTCAACAAAGTAAAGTAGAACCTACCAAAGCGTCAAATGATCCCACTCTACCAAAAGAATGGAGGTTTGTTCCCTCTCACCCAAAAGAACTTAGTACTAGTGATCTATCCAAAGGTATTACTACTAGAGCTTCTACTAGGAATCACCTAAATATTTGTGCTTTCATCTCACAAATTGAACCAAAATTTTTCAAAGAAGCCGAATTTGATGAGTTTTGGATTCTAGCTATGCAAGAAGAACTAAATCAATTCGAAACAAATTATGTTTGTGATTTAGTTGCTAGACCAAATGATCAAATCGTCATCGGTACAAAATAGGTTTTAGAAATAAATGAGACGAAAATAGGATTATTGTGTGTAACAAGGCTATATTAGTGGCCCAAGATTACAACAAGAAGAATGTATTGATTTTGAGGAAACCTTTGCACTAATTGCTAGAATATAATATATTCACATGCTTCTTGCATTTACTTGTTATAAAGAATTTATTCTTTATCAAATGGATGTCAAAAGTTTCTTTCTAAATAGTTTCATTCAAGAAGTTTTTGTCGAGCAACTACCCGACTTTAAAGATCACAAGTATCCAGACTATGTTTTCAAATTTAGAAAAGCTCTTATGGTTTAAAACAAGCCCATAAGGCTTGGTATGAAAGATTGAGCAAATTTCTACTTACAAATGATTTTTCAATAGGAAAAGCGGATGCTACCCTCTTTGTCAAAACTCAAAAGAATGATATAATTATAAAAATTTATGTTGATGATATTATATTTGGTGCAACTTATATCCGTTTTGTGAAAAATTCTCAAAATGCATGAGCACGGAATTTGAAATGAGTATGATTGGAGAACTCAAATTCTTCCTTGGTCTACAAATTAAGCAAACTAGAGATGGTATATTCATCAATTAAAATAAGTATATTTTGGACATGCTCAAGAGGTTCAAAATGGATGATTTGAAACCTATGAACACTCCCATGAGTACATCCGTAAAATTGGATAAGGATGACCAAGGTACTTCCGTTGATGTCACAAAATATCGAGTTTTGATCGGATCTCTTCTTTACTTAACTACTAGTAGACCCGATATTATGTTTAGTGTGTATTTATGTGCTTGATTTCAATCAAATCCTAAAGAATCTCATCTTTGTACCGTAAAATGAATTTTTAGATATCTAGTTACACTAGAATCTAAGGGCTTTGGTATCCAAAGGGCACTCATATTGATCTTCTTTTCGGGTACTGATTGGGTCGGTTGCACAATCGATCGCAAAATCATTAGCGGAACTTGTCATTTTCTAGGCTTTGCACTTGTGTCATGGTTTAGCAATAAATAAAATTCCGTTGCATTATCAACCGTCAAAGCCGAATACATCTCGGCAACAAGTTGTTGTGCCCAAGTGTTATGGATGAAGCAAACTCTTAGTGATTTCACATGTCATTTGATTATACACCTATCATGTGATTACACTAGTGCCATAAATTTGTTTAAAATTCCCATCTTGCACTCTCAAACGAAATAAATTGAAATTAGACATCACTTCCTAAGAGATCATGCACAAAAGAAAGATATCGTGTTAGAATTTGTGAATACGGAAAATCAATTGGCCGACATCTTCACTAAACATCTTGCACTTGATCGATTCTCACATATTCGACGAGGCTTAGGCATCATTGATAAATCGAAAATACTCAACTAAGTTATACTATGTGCTCATACATGCTTTACTTCTATATGTGGATGTGGCATTTTTATTTAATTAAAAGAAAAAAAAAAAGAGGCCGGACGAGTCAAATGGACGGTCCGAAAACCTTATTTGGTTCTATAAAAAAAACATTTTTGCCAATCTAGACGTCCGGATTGTGAATCGGAAGTCCGGTTCAACGCAAATACATATTTTAAATCGCAACCAGACCTCTGTTTTCCTCATTTCTTCTCCATTTCTCTCAGTTCTCTCCCTAAATCTCCTCTTTTCATTCTTCCCACTCAAATCATTAATTATCCTTCAAAATCAAAAACCCATTCACTACATTCCAAAATTTCTTCAAAAATTTTGAAACCCTAGCTTTTATTCTTCTTCTTCAATTCATTCTTACATCATCACTTTTCTACAATGTTGGAGTCCAAAAAAAGGGGGTAAAAGACTCAAGAGCACTGTGCGACGATCTCCACCACCCTCATCCAACGAAGAATTAGACATGGAACTCGAGGTGCCGGCCAACCCATTTGAAAAATCCCCCATTTTAATAGGTAAAAATGTCAAATTTGCCGATTTTACTATTGAATCACCAGTAATTCATATAGAAGAGTATTTTGAAAATATGGGGTAGGTGTCTATAGCTACTTTAGAGGAACATGTTTATCCACGTCTTATGAAATTTTTTTATAAAAACATGGTTATTACCCCTTGTTCGGGTGGGATTTCGTATTTACTTTAAAATGTTCGTATCACCATCAATAAAGCTCTCATCCGTGATATTTTCGAACTTGAGACGTGTGATAGTCAAATTTTTCTTCATAAAACTCATCCCAATTTAGAAGGGCATGTCCCATGTTAGGCATGTCTTCGGGTAATTGGGAAGAATATTGAAAACATCACAAAACTTAATGCAAACCAATTAACCCTTCCATATAAAGTTTTACAAAATATCATTGCACACATTATTCTTCCTCGAAAGGTTCATCGAGATGAGGTAAACTTTGTTTTATCTTTTTATTCTCGATTCATTTCTTGTCGGGTAGAAGCTAGACTTTCTGACTGTTGCATTAGGTATCATGAAACTTGTGCATTCCACATGTCATGTTAAAGTTTTACCTTACGGAATGCTTCTCACAAAAATTTTCAAACATTTTGACATTCCGTTAAATGTTGAGACATTTGTCAAATTTCGCCCTACTATCAGTATCCAAACCCTTAAACGAATAAAAATTGTAAAAAAAAATGGTTAGTAGGTAGCACACACAAAAGGGTTTGACCCCACCTTCGGTACATGGACTCTACCGTTCGAGGGTGATGAGAATGAAGAGACATGCGATCCCGTAGAAAGACATCACGATCCCTCGTGGAAAAAAATGATTTGCTGAGATGGAAAAAGATATCAAATTCGAACCTCCCTCATGATATTCATGCCTCTAGCGCCNTTGACCCCACCTTCGGTACATGGACTCTACCGTTCGAGGGTGATGAGAATGAAGAGACATGCGATCCCGTAGAAATACATCACGATCCCTCGTGGAAAAAAATGATTTGCTGAGATGGAAAAAGATATCAAATTCGAACCTCCCTCATGATATTCATGCCTCTAGCGCCTACAAGTTTTTGGGGCGGAGGCTTTACATTTACCGAGGATCACTACAATCTTCTAAACGGCCGCATTGACTCTCTTACATCATCAGTTAACAGTCTTGGTGGAATGCTTCAGCGCTTACAAGTCCAGCAGGGTACCGTCCAAACTCAACAAGATGTCATTCAGGCACAATAGGCGATACTGTAGGCTCAGTAAAATGCCTTATACGTTCACTTTTATGCCCATTTTCCTCCACCCCTCCTCCGGAGCCATAGTCATCCCTTTTGATGCTACATTTCTATATTTTGAATATCTCTTGATGTTTTTATGACTTGAGACTACACAAGTGTATCATCTAGCCTATTATCTTTTTTTTTTTTTTTTGGGATATCATTTTGATACTACCTATGGTTATCTCTTTATGTTTTAATGCTATCACATATTGTTATTTCTTAATCCATGTTTTTGTCATGTGATTTTTGCTTATGCCAAAAGGAAAAAATGGAGTGAGAATGATTATGCATGATTATACATGATTTGACAATAATATGCTTATAGTATATGAAAAGGGAGGAGATAGGGAAAACATCTATATACTTTGAATGTATGGTTATTAATTTATAATATATATATATATATTTCTCTATCAATATGATATCAATTGTTCAATCATATCCTGGAAATTATCTTGTTTGTCCTAATAAAAAATGGGAAAAATTGTTGACCTATAGTTAATCTCATGTTTTGATTATAACAAGCAAATTTTTTTTATCTTTAACATTTGAATTCAAGTCTTCATATCTAGTATGACCAATTTGATCAATTGAAGACAAAATAATTGCTACCAAAAGACTCACAATTTATGATCAAAGAAAATCGAGATGGAAGCTGAGCAATCACGTCAAATCAATCAACGCATTCACGTCGAATCAAGCATATATTGAAGATATTGGACTTAAATGTTTTGAATCTATATGTAAAGGTAAAATGTTTTAGTTCTTAGCAATGAATCACTAAAAACTCAAAAGTTAAATTTTTATGCAAGAGATAAATTATTCATGAAAACGCTAGCATAAAAATTATTTTCAAAAAGATAAAAGTCTTCACTTGATTTTTAAATCTTTTACCAATATCACTTATTTTGAAAAGTTAAGGGAAAATGTCCTTCAAAAGCCCACGCTTTTAAATAATTAAGAAAAGAAAAATCCAGAAAATATTGTCCTAGAGGACGTTCGGATCGTCCAAAGGTCAAATTTTTAATCGTTCTGATTTCTGACGTTCAACACCTAGTTTAATCATCCGGCTCAATAGGCGGACGTCCAGTTGGGTCATTCGATTGGTCAAAAATTTTAGCATTTTGACTGCTATAAATACCACTTCACTTTATATTCAATATAACACTTCTAAGAGCATTTATGTGAGATATTCTTGATCAATGCTATATCAATTTATTTTTATCAAATCATTCACTTTGAAAAAATTTTGATTGAATTAAATTTTGAAAATGATTTTTCTCATCAAAGTTTTTCTCACCTAACAATTGAGCTTCATTCATTGCTATTTATTAAAGTGTTAAGCTTATTTCTCTCTTGGTAATTAATTTGATCATATCATTTATTAAGAGAAAAGTTTCAAATTGTATAATCTCTTTTCTATCAAATTTGTGGGCCGTGTTGAGGACCCAAAAAACTTAACATTGTATAAGAATCGGTGCTCTTTGTTTGTAAGTCACCGAAAGCACCGTAAATGGTTGAATTACACCACAAGTCAATCAATATAGTGAAAAGGCATTGCTCATGCCTAAGAGCTTGATAACGAAGAATGTACATCATTGCTTTGGATCGAATCTCCATAATTATATTGTTTGCATCATCTCTCCCTTTTTACTTATTGCATTTATATTTGCGCTTATTATGGTTTTATCTTTTTAGCCTTAACTTACTTGAATTTCTATTAATTCTTCGAAAAAAAAGTTTTAATAATCAATTCATCCCCTCTTGGTAAGTCATTCTTGGGTTATGGGTCATTAGATGAACTATTTGAACAATCATCGAGCCATGAAGGAGGGTTGTCTGCAGTACCCGAGTTAGCCACACTTCACAAAATGTATGCAATTCTAAGTTCTTTTGTTAGGGAACATGGGCACAGTTGGTTTCATAGAATAATGAATTAAAATAGAATGTGTGAAGCATTACAAATAAAAAATGAAAAAGATACAGAAAAATAAAATTTTCAATTGACAAGTATAGCGATCGTTTAAAATTAAGTCCAACGTTTGTAGATTTGGTATATGTCTTCGAAATTTTGCTATTTAAGCATTGGCGTGGAGATAAAGAACACATACATGTGCTTACATATTGAACTACTTTTCTTCCATAATTCAAAAGAATTTACATGTTCTCCCTCTCTGTATCTCCATCTTTATTTGTAAGAAGAAGGACGTTATGTGCTATGAATGTGCAGTTGATGTTCAATGATCGAAAAACTGAATAAACAATAAAACTAAAAATAGAAGTTCTAATAGTAATATCATTTTCTCGATGTGACTATCAATCTATTTTGAGGTGCAACTACTTAATAATGATATATCATATAAGAAGAGCTTCTTGCATTCAAATTACTTTCCTCAAAATCAAGATTGGTAATAAAAGTCGAGATATTGTTGCCTTAAAAGAATGTTGGTTCAAACCGCAAATTTTATAGGAAGAATCAAAAGAATATGATTGATTATCTCATCTCACAAGCAGCTAATTTGATCTCCATCAAGGATGGATAGAGGTCTCTTTGAAGAGAATAAGGTGCAAAACTGAATTTTACCAACTCATATTCCTCCCTAGAAATTTCAAAAATCCAGTGCAACACCCTCAGTATACAATATTTGAACTGCATAAGATGTGAGGATTGCTTAGCTTGACAAATAAGTAATGATTATTTAGGTGAAGTGGTCGTGCAACCCACATGCTAAGAACCAAAATAGAGTAAAAGGAATAAAAGCATAGAAGAGGGTTTTGAAACCAAAAATCGTTCTAATATCAACATTGTTTCATGCCAATTTCTTGGGACTGACTAATTTTTAATTTATATTCTTTCTATTTAAGGGGTCTGTTGCTCCAAATATTTGAGGTAAAAAATAGTTTCCATTTGACCAAATGATGATTCATTTATGTCAAGGAGAACCTATCAATCTGTTTTGAGGTGCAACTGCATAAATTACGATACATGGAGTAAGCAATCAAATTCAGTGGTACCTTGCTTCCAAAAGAGAAGATGAAGAAGGGTTGATGAACTGTCTGAACAGTCGTCGATCCATGGAGGGTTACCTGCAGGCCGAGTTACTGTACTTCACAAAAATGTCTGCAGTTCTATGTTCTTTTGTTAAGGAACATGGACACACTTGGTTTCATAGAATAATGAATTACAATAAAATATGTGAAGCATTATAAATAAAATGAAAAAAATGTAGAAAAATAAAATTTTCAATTGACAAGTACAGCGATCATTTAAAATTAAGTTTATATTGGGTAGACGTCTTCGATATTTTTACTATTTAAACATAGGCGTGGAGATAAAGAACAAACACACGCTTTCATACACAAAATAATTTTTATTTGGTAAACATTTTAAAAAGTGGCCTAGATCTTGTGCCCAGTGCATCAGGGAATAGTGGACATTTTAAACAATTTCCTTATTAATTTTATATTGTACCTGATAAATGTATTTTGTATACTTATCTAAACTATTAAATTTGAGTATTTGTTAGTGATTTGGATAAGTTGTAACTTAATTTTGTGTTAATTATGTTTGTTAGGTTGAAATCAATGCAAATTGGTGGATTTGAAAAAAAGGAACGAAAAACGTGCGAAAACGAAAGAAATCTAAAGTTTGGGGACTAAAGTGTAAACATCCAATAGATTAATCGGACCACAAAACGATAATTGAAGATCATATAGGATCAATTGGATGTAATTCGAGGTCAAAGGAATGAAATATAATGGAAGTATTTTCACAAATAAATTTTCAGCCGAATAAATTATGCTACAGATTTTTAGCCTCAACTTTAGACCCATTTTTTGGATACCAAACACTTGAATTGGAAATTTTTTATTTCTATAAGAATTGTATCCCTTTGAATTAACTTTTCATCACATTTTGAATCAACTCAATCGAATACGTGTAGAGAATAGTATGGCCAAAATACCAAAAACTTCTCAGAGATGAACTTGTTCGTGCACAGGCATTTCATGGCGTGCGCGCAACACCTTATTTTCTCCAACCCGAGGGTCATTTGGTTCTATGGTGCGACCATAGCAGTTTACCAATGTGCGCGTATGGGCCTTTTTCGCAGACGAATCTTTAGTTTCCTTTTGTGATTCAAACTCTTTTGAAACCAAATTGAACGTGATTTTGACATATTTTCTGGCTCTTATAAATAGAGAATGAGGGATACACATAGAAAAAACCTCTCTTGCCTCTTCATACACAATAGTATCATCAAAATCATCAAGAACAAGAGGCTAGTTGCTATATTTTGAGATAGGAGATCAAGTCGTAGTAAAGAATTGAAGATCAATTACTTCAAGATTTTGAAGAATTTAACCTTGGAATTGAAGATCAACTTCTTTCGATTTATTTCATGATCGGGATGATATTTTTCTATTATTCTTTTTGTAATTTATATATTAACATGCTAGGCT
>CAIGRN010137160.1:0-10745 GCA_903798345.1 Fraxinus anomala
TGTTGGAATTCAATTAAGTAGAAAACTATGGCTCAATCCACGATAGAGACAGAGTATATAGCTGTAACTGAGGCGATAAACCAGGCTATATGGCTGAGGAACATTTTGAATGATCTGAAACATCAACAATCAGAAGCTACCACCATTTTGTGTGATAATCAATCAGCAGTTGCCATTGTAAATAATCATGTGTTTCACATCAAAACCAAGCGTATTAATATTAAGTATCATTTTATTAGAGAAGCTCAAGAAAAGGAAGAAGTGAGACTGATGCATTGCAGCGCCGAAGAACAAGTGGCTTACATATTTACCAAAGCGCTCCCTAAAGAAAGGTTTGAAACACTAAAGAATTGTCTTGGTGTTTCCAACAAAAGTGTCAAGGAGGAGTGATGAACTTAGTGTGACACTTTTGTTGAATTAAGTCATTTTTAATCTACCACTTTGTTACACGTTTTTTTTGTATTGGTCAAACACTAGTCATTGTGATTTGGTTGGCTAGTTAGTCCTACTACAAGTTGGTGTATTTGACTAAGTATCTAGTAGTGGTAGTTGGTAGAAAAGTGTATAAAATATTATTTATTTTGCATCATGTAAGGCCTTAAGAATGGGGAGGCCNGCACTAGTAGTCATTGTGATTTGTTTGGCTAGTTAGTCCTACTACAAGGTGGTGTATTTGACTAAGGATCTAGTAGTGGTAGTTGGTAGAAAAGTGTATAAAATATTATTTATTTTGCATCATATAAGGCCTTAAGAATGGGGAGGCCGTGTACTGTTCCGTGTGAATCAATCTCAATTAGATTTCCCTCATCTTGGTCTTCTAAGTTCTAATAGGTTGATTTTGCGAACTCCGACATATAGCCCTCCAGTAGTAGTCGCGGCAGTACTTTTGAACAACTTCCCTTTCCCTATCCTTCATTTGTTTGCCTTGGTCATTGCCATTTATTTCTGTAAGAAAGCTTGAAATAGGAAAGTACACAGATCAAAGGCAGAGAGAATTTCGAGGAATGTAGTAGAAGATGAAGGAATTTATCCACAACTGCAAATTGGGGACATGTGCGCAGCAGTTGGGGTAAAACCTATTTTTGAATAGTTACGTGAATAATTGACCCACTTTCTTAATTGTTACATTTTTCCACAATTTCTAAATTCAATTTTTACACGTTTATCTAATTAAGGTAAACTAGTTCCTTCGAATTCTATTCAGCTTTTATTTCTAAAATCTGGTGATCAATTTTCCTCTATCCCATGAAGATGAGATTTTACTGTCCAATTTAGACCGTTGATCTAAAATTTTGTGAAAAACCCGCACAAGTCAATCACACAAAATAAGATAAATTCAAAAATAGAATTGACACAATTTTCATAATTTTGGCAAATTTCAAAATTTATTAGTTTACATGACTAGTCCGAAATCATCATCATAATAAAAAATCTTCCAATCAGATGTCTGCACATAATTAGATTCAATTTGTTTGTTAGATTATGATCTGAGTGTGTGATATAACTATATAAACTAGTGAATCATAACTCGTACCCTAACCCAAGTTAAAACTTGTAGTGACGTAGTACATAGGTTTATTTCAAATAATCCATCATCTGAAATTGTCTTCGTAATTAGAAAAATACATATGTGCCTCACATGAGCTTAAATTGTGTTGACTCTTTTTCCTTTCCTTTTAAAATGCATTCTATTGAGTTCATGGAGTTGACTTTCACACAGCTATAAAGGTAGCTCTTCTAACATGATTTATGTTTATTATCAAGGGCGTCTTCACAGACGTATGATGGTAGCCCTCTCTTCCAATGAACATGTATGTTAACACAACATCATATTAAGGTGAAAAGAAATATAAATACTGACCATAGGTTTATTATACCTACGTACATGTTACCTTAAGGATGACAACAAAGTTAGTAAATGAGCAAAATTAAACTAGTCACAATGTTCTATAGTGTGCATATCTGATTACATTTTACCATAAAGCATAAATGAGCACACCTCACCGATTGGATAATTTAACTATATATGTGTGTGTGTGTGTGTGTGTGTGTGTGCCCACAATTTTTCGTAAAATTTCAAATCTGATAGTGTTTAAAGCCTTTTTAAGCAAATTAGCCAACTAACTTTCAACATGTTTGTGTTCTAGGATAATTACATTGCTTTCAACCAATTCCCTAAAGTGATGTCTAATGTCAATGTGTTTTGTCCTAGGGTTCTGAACGAGATTTTTAGAAATGTTGATAGCACTAGTGTCGTCACATAACATAGTAATAGAACCTGATCAATACCGTAGTGTTTGATCATTTACTTTATCCAAAATAACTGAGTACAACAACTACCGGCATTTATATACTCAACTTCTGCAGTAGATAAAGTTATGGAGTTTTGTTTCTTGTTAAACCATTCAATGAGATTGTTACTCATGTAGAAACATCCTCCAACAGTGGTCTTTCTATCATCCATATTACCTATCTTGTCACCATCAGTATATCCAGCAAGATGTGTATTTAGGTTATTAGTATACTATAAACCAAAACTCAAAAGTATTGTTGATGTATCGAATGATTGTGTTCACAGCAGCCATGTAAAACTCTTTATTTTAGTTTGGTTTGGTATCATGCACAAACTCTAACACTAAAGGCTATGTTACGAAGACTTGTAGTCAGATATAGAAGGCTACCATAAGCTCATGTACATGCTGGAGTTGATGTCGTTGCCCTGGCTCATCTCTATAGATCTTTAGAGACGTGGCCATGGGAGTCTTGACTGCTTTAATGTTTTCTATGTTGAACTTCTTTACCAGATTTCTTACATAGTTAGCTTGTGAGATGAGGATCCTTGCATCAACTTATTTGACCTACAAACACAAAAAGTAGTTAAAGTTCACCAACAATACTCATCTCAAATTCGTTTTGCATAAGTGTAACAAAGTCCATGGATTTTATTTCAGAAGTGGATCCAAACACAATATCATCAATGTATATTTGTGCAACTGTCAATCTAGATTTGAGATGTTTGATGAACAAGGTATTCTCGCTCTCCGTCTCATGTATCCCTTCTCTAGTAAAAACATCGTCAATCATTTATGCCGGGTACGAGGAGATTATTTCAGTCCATATAATGCCTTGTTGAGTTTCAACACATGATCAGGAAGACATAGATCTATGAATTCCTTAGGTTGCTCAACATAAGCTTCTTTATTTGAGATTCCATTCAAAAAGGCACTCTTGACATCCTTCTAATAGAGTTTGAAACCCATCTGACATGCCAAATGGATTCTAGTTTAGTCACATGTGCAAATGTTTCATCGAAATCCACCCTTTCTACTTGAGTATATTCCTATACCACCGGCCGTGCCTTGTTCTGAATAGATTGTTATTACCCTTTCAACTTTTGTAATATAATTGTGGAGTTAGGGTGTCGAACCTACATGTTTGAGATTCAATTTTTACTAAGTCCCATTATTGTTTTAATCTATATTTTTTCTAGACAATTGAAATTTAGATCAATGGTTTTAACTAATTCTACAGTGAATCTTGTGATGAATTCAACGAATGAATGCAAGTTTTAAGAAATAAATCAATATAAGAAAGTCTAGAGTCATGATTTCACCTAACTATCAACTATGTTTCTCAAGTAAGAACACTAATTTTATTTTATTCCCTCTCTCGAGTGTCGAGTATAAATTATTTCCAGAATTCAATTCCAGTATCTCAATTCCAGATTAAATAACTAACAATTATCAAGTTTATGTTCTCGAAACTTATAAACCCTAGGTTGTATTATTCTAAAATCGCGCATAAGTTTCACTTTCTCGAGTGCTGAAATTTTGACAATCAATTCATGCAATTAGTGGCCAAGTAATTCAAAGCACTAAACTAATACCACAAATAAACTTCAATGGAAAACTTGAAAGAAATAACTAATTAATTATCAAAACATAATCTCAAGTTGGCTACATCAAACCTTGGATGGGAAGTTCAGTTCATGATTATAAAAAGAGGCATAATCAATTTTATTATCAAAAAATATAGAGAAGAAGAAAGATAAAACTATTTTTGGTAGTTGGATCAATCCTCTTTTTGATCTTCTTCTTGCTTTCTTTATGATTTATTGTCTCTTGCCCTGTTGAAGTGCCTTTAAAGTGGTCTATAGAGTTGTATTTATATTATCTTGAAGTCTTAGAAGAGTTGGGGTCGTAATGGCATTGAAAAGAAGTCCAAAAGGATTAAAACGTCTCTTGTCGTAGCATCTCGGTGTCCATTTTTGGGTAAAAAATCAGCACTACACACCCTGCAGTATTTTTATCATAACATTTTCTCCTATTATCCAATTGAGACTATTCAAAATGAGTTATAAACATAACTCAAAGGGCTATAATTTTACTAGAAATAGCTCTTTTTCGATTAGAACGTTTACTATGTCAAAAATAGGTCTCAATCTCGAATCAAAAATCTATTATGTGTAGTTCTATTTTGTTTACCTTCTGTTGACATGACCCACACTAACCTTCAGGCATTTCAATTAGCCTAGGAACTCCTCTTACCGCATTAAGTTTGGTAAGTATAACCAGATCACCATAGTTCAAGTGTCCCAATCGTTGAAGCCACAAATATGTATAATCAGCCAAACATAGTAGTTTAGATCACTCTTTCTTACCTATACTTGTCTTACTCTAGCATTAGAATTGTGCTTTAAGGAACCTGTAAGCAAGCTATATTTTTGTTTCTTACGCCCACCTCTCAAGTTCTTGTGAGAAGCAATGAGAGATATTATTCCAAAAATTTCCACTAAAAATAAATCTGATTGTGTATTGATTTTTAGCTTTCAGATTGGTTGAGTGATACCTTGTGTTTACCTGATAGATGAATTTGAATCAAAGTTTTAGGGTTGGTTAAAACCTACTTGTGTGAGTTAGATACTACTAGAATTCTATTGTCTATAGTTCTATCTAATTCGATGACTATTTTGTCAGAGGTCAGCGTGTCATGTAAACCCTTGACCCATATGGACCGAAACATTACTAGAACAATTGTACATTAGTCGTAGACTTAAAATTTATATAAAATTTTAGTTTAATTAACTATACTTTTCGTGGAATGCATAAAGATTTTACTTTAATACACACACACACACACACACACACACAATTCAATACTAAAGGAAACAAATTCAAAAGCTATTTACAATAATTTCCATGCAATACCCATTATTGACATGAACAGTGCATGCATATATTCTAGGCAGTAAATAAAAATGTTGTCTTGCTTTTCATTCACAAGTGGTAAATGTCAAAATAAATTCGTTTACATAATTATCAATTTTGAAACTTCACGAAATTTTAAGGGAATGTAGGATACTTCTTATAGTATGACATATCCAAAAATTGGCTTCCTTTGACAACATATGAGGTACTAAAATAATTTCCAAAATCCCGTAGAGACTCAGTTTGGAAGATAAACCAACGCAGATTACTTAAAATGACATATACAATTCTATAGATATTGAATTGACAAAGTTTCAAGTTTATTCATTAGCTAACCCATGAGGCTATCAAACCCCATTGGTTTGTCCAAAGATTTCAAGTAACGATTGAATTACGAATTTTTGAAGTCAAGGACATAAGCTGAAATAAAAAAAAAAACACAACACTAAATCTTGTCGCTAACATTTTTGTCATAAACGATAACTTGTAAATTAATTTCTATAAAACATAACTACTCTTAAACATAACTTGTTCATAGAAATCTTCTTAGAATAGTCCCACTAATGATGTCCAAATCCATTTATTAAAAAAAAACACGTAAACGTTTCATAATCGAATAAAAATATTAAGTCATCGGCTTTTCTCCAGAGTATGTTGCATCTTCATCTACCATCATCCACGCTCTAAGAAAATCAAATCAACCTGTAGAAAGGGAATTAACCCATGATTTTGAAACTCAATAGATATCATCAGTACATTTCGTTATCAAATTAGAAAATTCGAACTATAGACTATACCGTCGCACATAGATGGATTTCCGACAAAATTCGATTTCTATAGAATTATCATAACACGTAGAGTCGGAGATGATCATTCATACTTTTTATGAAAAATCATAACTTGAAAACGAAATGACCACTTGCACCTCTGCCTACCTTCGTTCCATGCTTTTGAATCAATAAAGTTGGATGTGAATATTGTTTCTTGACTGCAAGCAGTGCTTTTAAAAAAAATCTGCCTCTCTTTCCTATCCCTTACTTTGGAATTTTTTCTTTCTTATTCAAAATGAATATATTTCTATGTATAAATTAGAAAGTATGAATAATTTGGAAATGAATGGCCAATTCCTCCAAAAAAAAAAAGGGAGGGGGGGTTGCAGTTATCACTCCCAATTAAAGAGAATTTAAAATCGGTTAATTGTGGGTTTCATTCCTAAATTTTTGGTACTTTGAAAACATGTAAGATGTATGTATGTGTTTTGGGATTTAAATGATTTATTTATTCACCAATTAATTTTTATCCTTGGCCCCTACAATTTATTTACTTAATAACAACACTAATCCCCAAGACTTGAATCATCTTTTACTTGTAATTTGGTCCTTTTGAAAAATAATGTGTGTAACTGTAGTCTTGGAAATATTTACTGCACAAATATAAATTTTTTCATTGTCGGGTCCAATCTTTGGGGAACATTACATTCCATCCTACCTTAAATAATTTTTCTTTTTACAAAAAAATAAAAAAAAAAAATTGCATGGTTGTTTGGTGAACATCGACGAGATTAAATTTATTGAAGACATATGTTGGGCAAAAAGTGTCGGATATTTGTCTTTAGCTTCTTATTCTCTTTCCCTAGATTTTTCTATTCCATGATTACTCTATTGTACTTTGATCAGTTAAATTTCTTTGTTTCATAACTTATGTACCTTTCGATCCAATATTACAATCGGTAATTTCTCATAAGATAAATCTTTATGTACTTCTAGAGATTGGTAATTGACCACATAACTAAGATCACGCATATACTTCCTGATCATCAATATATGAAACACGTTGTGAACTGTCGATAGTTCAAGTGGCAAAGCCAATCGATAAGCCACATTCCCGACCTTATCAAGTATTCTGGAAAGGTACAATATAACGAGGTCGTAGTTTGCATTTTTTACAAACCTAAATACACTCTTTATTGGTGCCACCTTTAGAAAGACTTTATCTCCAACTTGAAATTCCAAGTCCTTCCTTTTGACGTCTACCTCTTTTGTCCATTGTACTGCCTTTATCCTAGTGCGTATCTTATTAATGACTTTAATTTTCCTTTCAATGATCTTTGGTCCCCAAACTATCTTTTCTCTAACTTCATCCCAATGAACATGTAATCTACATCTTCTATCATAAAGGGCTTCATACGGTATCATTCCAATCATTGCCTGAAAACTATTGTTATATGCAAATTCCACCAAAGGTAGATACGATTCCCAACTACCTCTCAGATCTAGAACACGGGCTCTTAGCATATCTTTCAAAGTTTAAATAGTCCTACCAGACTGACCATCGGATTTAGGATGATATGTCGTACTGAAATTCAATTTGTTATCATAGCTCCTTGTAAGATCTTCCAAAATTTAGACGTAAATTTCTATCAAACAAAATGGAGAGGGACACCAAGTAATCTTACAATCTCTCTACCAGTTGATCTAGACTGAACATCCTTTTTTATCGAAAGAAAATGAGCTGACTTTGTTAGACAGTCCACTATTACCCATATAGCATTATGTCATCTTGTTGACTTTGAAAATCCTACCACAATGTCCATTGCGAAATTCTCTCACTTCCATTTGGGTATGTCTAATGGATTTACCAACCTTGGGGGTCTTTAATGCTCTGCTTTCATTTGTTGACACACTATGCATTTTTCAACAAATAGGTCAATGCTTCTTTTCATATTCATCCACCAAAATGTATCTTAAAGATCTTAATACATTTTCGTACCAATGGGATGTGCTGTGTACATGGTGAAATGAGTCTCTTCCAATATCTCCTTCCTCAAAACTTCATCCTTAGGCACACAAATTCTTCTTTCCAACATCATTGCTCGATCCGAAACTATTTCAAAATCCTTTCTCCTATCAGAACCAAGCTCGTTCTTGATCTTCTACAAGAATAGATCTTTATCCTGTGCTTCTAAACGGGCGGTGACTTGCTTTGGTGTGGTAACTACTTCGATTCACAAATTTTCCAAATCTTTGATCAACTCCATCTGAATAGTAGGTAATGATGCCAAACGTCCCATCGACTTTCTACTTTAGAGCATCGACAACAACATTAGCCTTAGTTGGATGGTAATGAATAGTACAATCATAATCCTTTACTACCGCTGCAAGTTCCAGATCTTTAATGCATGAACTACCACTGCAAGTTCTAGATCATGCTTCCGAGTAATTCTGCTCATGTTGCTTCAATTTCCTTGTTGTATAGGCAATCACTTTTTTGTACTTATCAACACACATCTCAAACCTTGTTTGGATGCATCATTATATGTAACAAACCCTTCTGAACCTCTGGGTATGATTAAGACGGGTGTTGTAATCAATCGTTGCTTTAAATCCTGAAAGCTTTGCTCACACTTATCTGTTCATTGAAACTTTACTCATTTCCTTATCAAATGCGTCATTGGTCTAGCTATTTTAGAGAATCCTTCTATAAATCTCCGATAATTAGGCACACAAATTCTTCTTTTAAACATCATTGCTCGATCCGAAACTATTTCAAAATCCTTTCTCCTATCAGAACCAAGCTCGTTCTTGATCTTCTACAAGAATAGATCTTTACCCTGTGCTTCTAAACGGGCGGTGACTTGCTTTGGTGTGGTAACTACTTCGATTCACAAATTTTCCAAATCTTTGATCAACTCCATCTGAATAGTAGGTCATGATGCCAACTGTCCCATCGACTTTCTACTTAGAGCATCACTGAATAGTAGGTAATGATGCCAAACGTCCCATCGACTTTCTACTTTAGAGCATCGACAAAAACATTAGCCTTAGTTGGATGGTAATGAATAGTACAATCATAATCCTTTACTACCGCTGCAAGTTCCAGATCTTTAATGCATGAACTACCACTACAAGTTCTAGATCATGCTTCCGAGTAATTCTGCTCATGTTGCTTCAATTTCCTTGTTGTATAGGCAATCACTTTTTTGTACTGTATCAACACACATCTCAAACCTTGTTTGGATGCATCATTATATGTAACAAACCCTTCTGAACCTTTGGGTATGATTAAGACGGGTGTTGTAATCAATCGTTGCTTTAAATCCTGAAAGCTTTGCTCACACTTATCTGTTCATTGAAACTTTACTCATTTCCTTATCAAATGCGTCATTGGTCTAGCTATTTTAGAGAATCCTTCTATAAATCTCCGATAAAAACTTTACTCATTTCCTTATCAATTGCGTTATTGGTCAGGCTATTTTGGAGAATCATTCGATAAATCTCCCATAGTACTAGCCAGCCTAGTAAACTTCGAACTTCACCAGCGTTAGTCGGTGTATTCCAATTAGTTACCACTTTCACTTATACTGGATCCACTTTAATTCCTTGCGCAATAACTACATGACCGAGGAGCACAACTCGCTCAAGCCAAAATTCACACTTTTAAATGTGTCGCATAATTTTTCATTACACTGTATTTCTAATATATTCTAAGATGTCCCTCGTGCTAATCTTTACTCTTAGAGTATATCAAAATGTCATCAATGAAATTATAAAAAATTGATCCAAATATTGATGAAATATACGATTCATTAAATCCTTGAGTACAGCTGGAACATTTGTCAACCTGAGCGATATAATTGTGAACTCGTAATGTCCATAACGAGTTCGAAAAGTTGTCTTGGGTAAATCACTCACCTTAACCTTCAATTGATGATATCTAGATCGTAAGTCGGTCTGGGAAAATATCTTAGCCCACTTTAATTGATCAAACAAATCCTCAATTCTTGAGAGAGGATACCCATTCTTGATGGTCAAATGGTTCAGCTCTCTATAGTCGATATACATCATCATACTTCCATCTTTCTTCTTTATGAACAACACTAGTGTGCCCCATGGTGATACACTTGGTCGACTGAAGTCAATGTCTAACAATTCCTTGTAACTGAATTTTCAACTCTTGAAGTTCCTTTGAGGCATTTCTGTATGGAGCTTTAGATACTGGTACCACTCTAGGAATTAGATCTATTGTGAATTCCACTTGTCTATTTGGTGAAGTAACAGGTAGATCTTNCACTGGTACATCCTCAATCTTTCTCATTGCCTATTTTTCTCCTATGATGTTAACTAAAAACCCTTGATATATTTCTTTTCTCAACATTTTCTTGGCTTGCAAGACTGATACCAGTTGAAGATGTGGTTTGGTTTTCATTTCAGGAAAAGAAAATTGTTTTTCTCTTGATTTGAAAAGACACGTCCCTTTCTCTACAACGGATGATTGCATAATTATACTCCAGCCAATATATACCCAAAATCACATCAAAGTCTTTCATCTCTATTAGATACAAATTAGCTTCTAACGTTTTTCCCTCAATTTCAAAATTCACCGACTTAGCTAACTTATTAGTGTTCAACGTTTTGCCCGAAGGAATGCTAACTTCTAGTGTACTCTTTGACTTATCACATGTAATACTAGCTTTAGCAATGAAAGACGTTGATACAGAAGGGTGAGTAGCTCCCGAATCAAACAGTGTGCATAAGCAGG
>CAIGRN010137178.1:0-10943 GCA_903798345.1 Fraxinus anomala
GAAGGATGAATGCTGCTGAAAAATGGAGAGTTTGTTATGGTTGGAGCTCAATTTCTATAAAACTCAACCAATAACAAGCAGCTATAAATTGAAGATGTAGAATATAAATTGTAATTACTCAAATTGAAGAACATAAACTGAGACTACTAACAAGGACAACTAATTTTCAGCTCATTAACCGATAATTTTATTACAATACAGGAAATTACAAGTAATAGACAATTATAAAAGAGAAAGAGAATCAAGAGATAGACCAGCAGAGAAAGTAGAAACAGAGAAATTCTGAGAAGATAAGGAAGAGTAGAAACAGCAGAAGAAGAGGAGAAGAAGAAGAAACAGGGAAAGAACCATAGAAGAATGAGAAGAAGAGGGCAGAATATTGGAGAAGAAGGAGAAGAAGGGTTGCAACCACAATTCATCAAATTCAACGTTTTTCTCCAAAGCTATCAATACAATCATACATACAACAAAACAACCACTATAAAATTAAAGGGCTTGAGCTAGCCCACTAATAATACAAGCCCAAAAGTAACTGGGCCAAGTTAGTCATGACATCCCTTTCCTTAAATTAACCTTGTTTTTAAGGTTCAAAGTCGAGATGTCTTCTTTGTATGTTGTTAGCAAATGGCTCATTCTCTTCTCCTCCCTTGGATTAAGTAGGTAGTGCAAGATGGCATATGCCTGGTTAACATTATCTGCACCACCCTCAACCATCACTTCTTTAATCAACTTCTCACTTTCTGATTTCTGAATAAAAGGGGATCTATAAGGCCTTATTTTGAATAGTTGTTCTCTCTCCTTCAATGGAATATGGTGGTCATGTGACCTAAGATGAGGTAACCTTATTAGCTTTTCAAACATCTTTGGAAATCTTTTGATGACCTCTAACACTTGCTCAGGCGTATCCTCACCCTTCTCCTCCTTGATATGGTATAGTTGTCCAACTTTCCCATAAGGATCCTTTCTCAATATTCTTCCCATCTCCTTAATTCTCGCCAAGGATATTCAAACATTCCACTCTTCAATTCTATCACTTCACCATCACTCTTGAACTGGATGCACCCTTGTACAATATCAAATGTAACTGGACCAAATTGGCACATCCAATTTACCCCTAACACCATGTCATTTTCAACCAACTTAAGGGTTCTGAATTGAAACTGAAATTCCCAGATTTGCATCTCCCAAACCACTGGCTGACATGAGGCGTTACTCTCCAGTTTATCACCATTGGCTACTTTCACAGTCACTTTGCTAGTTTCATCGGTGACATATTTCAGTTCTTTAGCTAACTTTTCCTCAACAAAACTATGGGTACTCCCACTGTCAATGAGTATGGAGACTTTCCTCCCTTTGATCACTCCAGGAACTCTAATGGTTTGGTGTTACCACCTCCCAACCAATTCCTTCATGGATATCTCCATGATCTCCTCACCTTCTGATTCTCCTTTAGACTCATAGCGTTTATCTTCATTTGGACCCAGTTGTTTAATTTTGCTAAATGTCTCAGCCACTTCTTCCTCAATAGTTTCTGAAAACCTCCTGCAAAGCTCATCAAAAAACAAACTCCAATTTGCTCTAGGGTGATTGGCAATGAATCCATAAAACCATATATAAGCCTTCCCTTCCAAGTACTTCTCAACCATTCCTAGCCTTAGTTCATCAGAAATCTGATGGAGTTGGAAATAGTTTCTGGCTTCCATAAGCCATTCTCTAGGTCATTCTCTTTCAAAATAAGGAAAAACTATTTTGGGTTATTTGGCATTCATCCTAACCTTTCTAGCTCCACTACTGTTTCCAAAGTGATGGTCACTTCCAATAGGACTACCAATGCTAATTTGAGATGGAGTACAATAACCCTCAACTTGTTTCTCCTTGTGGTTTGCCCTACTCTCATTTATCTGAGCCATCATATACACGATAGAATCATATTTACTGTTCATTTCCCCCATTAATTGCTCAATCTTGTCATACTTAGTGCAAATGACTTTCAACTTTTCCTCCCATGATTTTGTAACCATACCCAAATCTAACACTTTTATATCTTAACCTTTTCAGATGATCTTCATTTGATTTGCTTCTAGTTTCAGCCATACCCAGATCACATTGCTGCTCTGATACCATTGGTTATGATTGGAGCTCAATTTCTATAAAACTCAACCAATAACAAGTAGCTATAAACTGAAAATGCAGAATATAAATTGTAATTACTCAAATCGAAGAACATAAACTGGGCTACTAACAAGGACAACTAATTTTCATCTCATTAATCGATAATTCTATTACAATGCAGAAAATTACAAGTAATAGAAAATTATAAAAGAGAAAGAGAATCAAGAGATAGACCAGCAGAGAAAGCAGTAACAGGGAAATTCAGAGAAGATAAGGAAGAATAGAAACAGTAGAAGAAGAGGAGGAGGAGGAGAAGAAGAAGAAACAAGGAAATAACTATAGAAGAAACTGAGAAGAAGAGGGCAAAAGACTGGAGAAGAAGTAGAAGACGGGGCTGCAACAAATTCGCCCATTTCCTCCAAAGCTATCAATACAACCATATATACAACAAAACAATCACCCTAAAATTAAAGGGCTTTGGCTAGCCCACTAATAATACAAGCCCAAAAGTAAATGGGCCAAGTTAGCCATGACAAAGTTATTACTTTTTCCTAATTATTGAATGCTTTTTGATGTTTGTAATACTATCCCAAATCTTTGAACAATACCTCAAAAAGAAGAAGTTGTGAATCTGTGTTTTAACCACGTGGTTGCCCATGTGTCATTAATGTGCAATGGAATTTTTAAGAGCCCAGTGCACAGAGCGCTAACAAACTCCAAGAAGGAGAGGACTTTGGCTATGTTCTGTGCACCAGAACCTGGAAAGGAGATTGAACCAGCGGGAAACTTTTTAATGAGACAAAGGCCAAGGTTATACAAGGCAGTTAGAGACTATGACACTTATTTCAACTTTTACCAGCAGGGAAAGAGGCCAATTGATGCAGTAGAATGGAGAAATAGGCTCTTTTCTACTTCACCAAACACTTCAGATATTTCGAAAGAAAATTCTTGTTTATAATCTTTCCTTTCCAAAATGAATTGGGGACATGTTTGGAACGCAATAGACTCTTAGTATAATGGATATAATCTTAACTTCTTTTTACATTGTTTGCTGTTAACAAGCTATTCATGGCAGGTGAGTTGCAAACTCATTGGATTTCAACAAAAACTATGACACCAGTGTTTTTGTTCTTAATCTGTGAATTTTGTTTATATTTTTGACAAATACTGCACTAATAATTTTGATGGTTGGAACTATCTCGTCAGTTTGAGGATTTCCGAATGAAGTGGGCTTTTGAAACACTAGAACGCTACCGTCAAAGGTTTTTTCATGTTTGATCATGGTTTTAAGGTTGTTTTCTACATAATACCAATTCTCATCTACATTTGTTGGTCATCACCGTGCTATTTTTTCTTGCAGAATCTGATCTATTTTTCTCCTTTCCAGATTGCAACCGAAGATATAGGATTTTGCATCTTGTGGTGGCTGCTTATTTTCGAAAGCTGATAATGGTTTGTTATTTAATTTTTTCCACAAAATACCCATTTATATATTAGTAGGTTAAATAAATCTTAGTAGTCGTAGTGCTTTCCGGTACTGGAGACATATAATACGAAGCATTTAGCAAATATGCTCAAGTATGATGTAACTACTTGACACAAATAATTTTTTATTTTTTTTTAACTTACACTACTACATAACCAACTACACTATGGGACGTGTGTTTCACTAGTATTTGGTGAAAAAAGTTTGTTGATGTAAAAAATGATTTTTTTATAAATTTTATGTACCTGGTGACATTTTCACACCAAACAATTTTTGCGTTTTGTTAAGAAGCTTATCAATTGAAGGCCCAACTATTTCAGTAAAAGTCAGTTAAGTCAAGTAGTTGTTTAGGCTTTAGAATGTTCTATACAAATTATGCTAAATAAGAAAAATACAATTTTCGTTAGAAAAATTTGTAGCGAAGGTTTCGAACCTTTCGAAAATGTGAAGTGTTATTCTAAGCTTTTATATCGTAGTATCTAAATTCCAAACATTTTAATTATTATGCACTGGAAGGACATCTAACAATTTTTATTCATAAGCATGTCAGTTGTCCAAAAGTTAAAAATTGTGAACATTATTAAAATCGACCTGAATATTGACCCGATCGAGGTATTAGATCGTCGAGTTACTAGTTGAACCAGTGAATTAGTGATCGTGGCGATGGTTCATTGTTTAAAAATTATTTTTCTTTTAAAGTATAAAATTTTCTCTTTAAGATGAAATTGAAGATTTTAAGTTATTCGATACTCTGTTTGGCCTCTATTATTTGATGTTATAATTTTTGGAATGATATTTTTTTGGAGAATGTGTGATTGAAAAAGAAGGTTTTTATTTATTTATTTATGAGTAATATTATTTTATTGAAGATGCATAGTTAAAAAGAAGAGACAAAAAAATATATAAATTAATGGGGGGACAAACGGGGGCTAATTATTTTGTATCTTTGAATTAACTCTTTGATTAGTGATAATGGTTAAACTTTGATTTTATAATTTTGTATTTTATATTATAATGTTTTTACTGTTCCCAATTTTATGCAAAAAATATTTCTAGTTATTAACAAAAAATAAAAAAAATAAAAAATGATTTGACCATAAACTTTCATAAAAACTTGTTGATTACTCAGAAATAGAACGGCCCGGTAAAGGGTTGGAATCGCTGGGCTTCTGGCCTGACCGGTCAAGCCGAGTTTAATAACAATGATTTGACCTTAATTTGTTCAATTCTAATAAGGACAAAATAGTCTCTTCATGTTTAATCAATTAAAATAAGCCCTTATTTGATTATCATTATTTTGAAAAAAAAATGGAATTTTAAATAATGATTTTTTAGAGAATGTGTGGTTAAAAAGTAGAAAAAAATTTGAATTTACGTGCAAAATATTTACTGTATAAATATAATTAAAAATGAATATGATAAATAATTTATTGATGTTACCATTTATTGCAGTAGTCACTCTACCAAGTTAAAATGGCAAGTATATGGTCATACGACTACAAACGATCAAAATATTAAATGCGCCTAAGCTTAGGATTTACAGAATGATGCATATGATAAGGCGTTTCGACAGTTAGAATGAAGTCAAATGTCTCTCCATCAAACGGTTATTATTTCCCCCCTACTACTATAAAAAGATGACTCTTCATCAACAGGCTAACCCTCATGTAAAAGCTTTGCCTCAAGTTCAAATACACCCTATCAAAGATTGCCTCTTCATCAACATGCTCATCCTCGTGCAATGGTTTCGCTTCAAGTTCATATTCAGCATTATCAGATGTTGTCTCTTCATCAACAAGCTCGCCTCATACTAGGGCCTCGCCTCAAGGTCTTCGTCCTCGTGCGAGGGCACCTCAAGTTCAAACTCAACCTTGTTAAAGGCTGCTCCTCATCAATAGACTCGCCTCATGCAAGGGCCTCACTTCAAGTTCTTCATCCTCATGTAAGGACCTCGCCTCAAGTTCAAATACACCTTATAAAAGACAACCTCTTCATCAACATGCTCGTCCTCATGCAAGAGCCTTACCTTAAGTTCAAATTCAGCCTTATCAGAGACTACCTCTTCACCAATGGACTTGGCCGCATGCGATGGCCTCGCCTTAAAATGTATGCACACTACCACGGGAAATCTACTTATATTATAAGTTTTATGTTTACACATTATATGAATACTCATGCTTCAACTTGGGTGACTCTTGTGCTGCATTATCTCTTCGCAATTGAAGAATGTTAAAAAGAGCACCGTTCAACCAACGCAAAATACTCCATGCCAAGGCATTGCCTTTTAGAAAGCTAAACGCGCAGCATGAACAAGACAACACACTTGAACCCAAAAAAGTTTTAACACATAATATAAATATTTCATACATGAACTAGGGGTTTATTATTACGTCCCTTCCAATTTAGGCTAAAAAATGGCCACATTGTAACCACACAATGAGTAAACCAAAGCTCATACTCCACGTGGCAATTTTGCCGAACTCCCATGGAGAGAGGCTAAACCCTTGTGAGGGGCATAACCCAATTTCACTTTTTCTTTTTGTTATTTTGTTTCTCCATTTTTATTATTTAAGTAATTAAACATGATTACACTATTTTGCTTTTATTAAAATTAGTCAAATTAAGGTCAAACATTTGACTTTCGATCAACTGACAGATTTTTTAACTAAAACAGCTAGAAGTCCTTCCGACTCACATTTATTAAAAATATTGGAATGTAGGTGCTATAATTAAAACCGCTGTGTATATTTTTGAAAGGCTTGGGATCTCTACCAAAAATTTTCCTTAATTATTTTCACTTTCTGCCTTTTGCTTTCAAACTATTCAACTCAAATAAACCCACCTAAACGTGTAGAGCATATTCGGTACACTGGAGTGAACGAGTTTCAAATAGACACAAAACAAAATTGTGAATTATCCAAACTGATCCTATCTAGCCTGATGTACCAAAGCATACATTAAAAATAGAGCACTTAAGCATGCAAACGACAATGGCTACTTATATACACAACATGCTAAATAGCCTATTGAAGAGAAGGCTTCCTATTCAAAAGAGAGATTTCTGCTCAAGTTGGTTCGTTGACCATCAATATTCTACTATTAGTTTGCTTTCTGATGCATCCATATGATCTAGCATTCGACTCCTGATATCAGTTGCTTTCAGGTGGAGCTTGATGGCACGAGTAAGTTGGAGCTAGGTATCAAACTCAATAGACGACTATGCTAATGAAGAAGGAGAGGGCATGCCCCCCCGGGGGCAGGGCAAAGGAGCTGGCTGTGCAATAAAAGTTGGAACATTATCTCCGGGCATCAGCACTGGAATTTCTCTGGCATTAACTGTTATCTGGAAAATGAGGTATATATAAATCAGAAGGTCTGGATTCAGAACTAAAGTGAACAAGTTTCGAAAGGTAATCTTATGGATAGCTTCAAAAATATGCTGAAGCAT
Source organism: Fraxinus anomala (assembly GCA_903798345.1). Taxonomy (NCBI): domain Eukaryota; kingdom Viridiplantae; phylum Streptophyta; class Magnoliopsida; order Lamiales; family Oleaceae; genus Fraxinus; species Fraxinus anomala. The sequence continues at coordinate 7,047 of CAIGRN010137178.1, forward strand.
GTAAAGTTGAATATAAACCTCAAGAATGGAAAAAGCTCAGTCGGGATCTATCATTGGCAGGATGTGGATTGCCAATCTTGTATGAAGTTGATGCAACTTATAAAATAAAAACAAGATATCAAAAATAGTACTACACTTCTATTTTATTAAGTATTTATAACATTAATCGAGAACTCCTAACCAATATTATGCATTAAAAATTATACCTACATGTTCTACTGGAGAAAAAAAAAACAACAATACTGATTTCAGAACGGCAAAACAAGACTAATGAGAAGCAAACACTGAAGGAAAAGCAAGCACAGGCCATTCCATGTTACTGGTCCTATAGCATGTCCAACAGAAAATGACGAACGCAAAAATAACTACTTCGATCGTATCTACTAAACACATGAAAGACTGAAATCTTTCTGTATGTAAACTGTAGCAACTGATTGGCACGTAAAATGCATGTAAAATGCAGATATAACAGAGAGGCCTACACACACAATTCTGAGTAAACATTACGATGGACGACAAAAGAGATACAGCATTCCATTTCGAGCTCCAAAGGATATTTGCTCAGATAATTAATCTCTAAATAAGTTTCATTATCGCGTTTTATTAGGATTCAATCAGAGAAGTACATGCTAGCCAGTGCCCAAATCATGCAGAAGTATACCATACCGCCTGATATAATTCATAAGTAATATTTAGCATCAATAGATAAGGGTTAATTCTGAAGAGCAGTTAAACCATAGATATTTTCTTCCTGTTTATAGTTTGTTCGCAGGAAGAATTCTTTTTTAGGGAGACAAGAATAAACAAGAATACAAACGAGAAGTTCATGCAATTGCACAAATAGACACGGAATCTTAACAACCCATGCTACCCAGTTGCACTTATACTCAAGACTTTATCACAACTCACAAGACTGAAAAGGTCATCACATCTCACAAGACTGAAAAGGTCTTATCAAATAAGAAGCCTAGAAAGGTTGCCATAAAGCACAAGTTACATCTCATTCCACCTGTATTATCCCTAAAGCCTGAGGCTTTGAGTTGGATGCATAATCCCACGACTATTAAACTTGTATTGTCCGCCCACATATCTCCCAACTTGAAGATAAAGCATTTTATCATCCACCTCAATCTTTAATGCACTGGACTAATATTATAAGCAAGCAAGATAGAAGAACAATAAATAACAAGGAACCAAGTTGTGCATATAATTAATGATATAATGACATTAAAAAAACAAAGAAATTTCGTAGGTCAGAAACCTGTCTCCACACCCCAGGTTTGGCCATGCGGGGTATCAAAATACAAGTAGTGATTGGCCTAAAGGAGATCATGTAGAGTGGTGGGGCTATGGCTAAGGCCCCATAATGAAGAAATGTGTATAGGCGTATAGCTTAGGCTCTCATTAATTTGTAGTTGGGATCAATCAAGCAGCTAACAACTCTTCAATGGGCCATCATGCTAAACATCAAATACATGGAGGGCGTACCTAGTGTCCCAAAATCTGGGAAATATGCACTTGCTTATATGTTAAATATTTTGACACTTTATAACAATAAAACATCAGATAACTAATCTGTTTTTCAGTTTCTTTCTAGACAATAATGCAGCAAAAGTAAAAAATTCAGAGAACATGGAAAACTAAAACTAGGAACTTTCAATTCAGTTTTCCAATGTAGGATATTCACTGACGAACAGAAGTAGAAATTTAGGATTCATTAATTGAAATGAGAAGAGGGAGTAATCACGGGTTATCAAAACAATAAAGTTGTAATTGCATAGCACCGTAAAAAGGTCGTAATTTTGCACTCAAAAACAGAAATGAATTATCAAAAATTAAGAAAGGACATTTATAGAACAGAAATAACCTGCAGAACTAAATTGCCAACAATCATAGCTAGATATACATTTGGGTTTGAGGTAACAAACACTCACTTTAGGTGATGGGTGCCCAAGCTTTGAATTGAACCCACTAATTATGTGGTTCTGAGACTCAATGTCAGTGTGGCGGCGGGGGTCACCGGAGGGCGTGAGAGCCGGCGAGGTAGTTCTGAGGAACTTCTCAAATATAGCCATGACAAGAAACATAGAAATGAGAATGGCGGTGGCAACAAACCCAAATGAAACTGCATTCACCGAGTTATCAAAATGGGACAAGTGGTCATCTTTATGTACGTATGGAGGCGCACTACTCGGCGCCGGCGGCCAACCCCTAAAGCCCTCTTCTTCTACTCCCATTACCACTATTTCTCTTCAACTAAGCTTATCTTATAGCAGTAATACTGTTTAAGATTCTCTACAGAGAAGGCGAGAGGCACGAGGAGTCACTGGAAGTTGAAGTGGAGAGAGGGCGCGCGCTCTGGAGACTGACGATGTATGCTTTTCAACGCTTTTAAAGAAGAGTTGAAAATAGCACCCTCCACCCCACCCCACCCCTACCCAACAACCTTCCCCCACGCACCCTGTGATTTTGACAGTTGAAAGGAACGTCTTTCCGTCTTCGATGATTTTCACTCACATGACACTGTTAAGCTCCTGAACTTGCGCCTTTACTAAAATTTTCAGGCTGTGTTTGCCTATCATTGTTGTAGAAGAAATTGAGTAAAAGTTTTACCAATATCTCACATGGGTGTATCCTGTGATAATAAAAAATTGCCAAAAAAATCTCACTCACCCCCCTGTTGTGAGGTATCGATGGGGGGTTTTGTGAACCCCCACCTGTACACACACCATGGCTCAATAAATAATATTTTTTTAAAAATATGTGTTTAAAATTTAAAGTAATTTTATGAATTTGTATGTAAAATATTTTATTGAGTGAATGTGTGATGAAAAATCTTATTGTAGCAAACTATGTTTTGAAATAATGAGAGAAAAAACGGAGCTTAATATATTATATTATTCTTAATCTGTTTACGAGAAAATTGAAACTATCGTTATTTTCTAAATATATTATTATTTTTAATTACACATTCTTCGATAGAATAATATTTCACGTAAATTTAAAATCTTTCATTATTTTTTAACTACATATTATTTATCAACCTACTATTTCAATAGAATGGGGCTCAAATATTATGAAAAATACTTATTAGTCTATGAATAATAAGTTCGCCAATCCTTTGGGTCCAAATTTTGTGGCATCTAGTTTGCAAATTTTGACAATGATTAAAGTCTATACTATCAACAAGACATTTTATAAGACTTATCCACCTATAAATGTAAATGTAAAACTAGGATACAATGATCCATCATAAATTTATGCAGTAGATAAAATTTCTATCTAGTTTAGCCCAAAATTTCAAATATAAGTTCTAAATATACAGGGATGTATCTTAACCAGTATTCTAAAAAGAGTGTCTATGCGGAAAGCGTGATGAAAACGCTTCGTCTCGAGTCTAAGCGGGAATCAAGCGGTCAACATTGTCGTTGACCGCTTAATGTTTGCCTAGGCGTCCCTCTGCCTCGTGCCTAGATTTTAAGGGGGCTCAATTTTTTCCTTTTTTTTTTAAATAAAACCAACAGCCCAGACTCAGCAGCCTAATATCCCTTCAAACTTTAAAAATTCCAGACTCCATAGAACTGAGAAGGCGGAAGAACGGCGCAAAACCTACAAGAGGTATAAGAAATGATCAAAATGAAATAAGGGAGCCCGAGAATGATGATTTGTTATCGGACGATACGGATGACGAATTAGATGAATAACTAGATATTGAATTGGAGTCCAATAAAGAGTTAGATTAGATAAAATTTAAGCTACATGTTATCTACATTATGTAATTATGATTTTGAAACTTATCTTTATGTAAAAATTATTAAGTAAATACAGTATTTTAAAATTTTAGATGTTTGGTATGTATTATTTTAATTATTGAATTTTTTTACAATGATTAAAAAT
>CAIGRN010137184.1:0-19755 GCA_903798345.1 Fraxinus anomala
ATCAATTTCATTTCAATTGTATTTCAAGCTTTCTATTATTTGTAATCAAAATCTCTATTATCCCGAAAAGACTGAGAAAAGGCGGAAGGTAGTCTAGCGGAGCAGACTACTGCCGTACGGTATCTCTTTCTGTGCTAAGAAGAAAGGCACCCCGTGAACTAAGGATGGTCAAAGATGGTAGAAAGCAACTTGCAATTTTTATTTGAATACGTCCAAAATGAATACAGGCTGGCCTTGCGGGCAATTTCATTATTGCACCTTTCACGCTAACCAATGGAGTAATAAATTGCTAGCAAAGCCAGCATGTATTCAATTAAGAAAATGCTAGCAAAGCCAGCCTTTGGATGTGGGCATCCTCCTCTTTACTAGACAGATATTGATTCAGGAAGGCCTTCTTGAGATTTGGCCAACTTCTAATGTTGCCGGCTGGGATGCGGCTGTACCAGATTTCTGCGGCTCCTGCTAGTGTCAGATGAAAAGCTCTACACTTTAGCATCGACAAGGCTCCCCGTAGAGACATTTGGGTCTTATAGTTATTAGGGTGCTTTGTAGGATCACCTCTCCCCTCATATTTGGGTATCTTTGGAGGTACAAAATGGTTTAGGACCAGGGTCCTTCTCAATTCTTGGGAGAAGGACTGAGAAGGGTAGTCTTTCATCATTGTCATCCAACTCAAATGATCGACACGTACCATCAGAATCATTTTCTTCTGCCTGATACAGGGGGGTTGTGACATTTCTGCTTGATTTCTTGCATTTGCTTCATCCCCCCTCTTTCGCCTATTTCTAGGCGGCGGAGGCATTTCTTGAGGTTCATACCCCTGGTATTGCTCTGGTCCTCTTTGAACTGGAAGAGGCTGTTAAGACCTATTTCCAGGCCTCGTGGGTCCAATCCGGTCAAAGACACTGGTGGATCTTTGAGGTTCGTGTTCCTGAGGATATTCCGGGAGAAAGTTCTCCCCCATGGGAACATCATCGCCGGGGCGACTCGTAACATAATTGGTGGAAGTATCAACTTCTACTTCTCTTTCCACTAGGTTGTTCCCCTCATACATTTGAGGGTATGCTGCTGAATAATTTTCTTCACCCTCTTGGTGGAAGGTTCTGCGCTAGGGCGCTTGGGATCTAGCGTACTGTTGCATCTACATCAACAGTTGCTGCATGGCAGCATTTTGCTGGGCCATATTTCTCATATTAGTGGCCATCTCTCCAACTTCTCGCGCTAAGCGCGCAGTCGTGCTGCCTCTCTTATGGCGGTGATGGGGGCGATGCATATTCACGTTCGCGCGGAGAACCTCTTCTTCAGAGGCCTCTTGTCGCCCATCTCCACCATGTGTTCCTTGGTGACTTGAGCTCATCGTACTTCTTGGGCCGTTTCTTCGTGACGGTTCTTTTTTCAAGAACTAAAACCTTTCTTCAAGGTTCTTCACCAATAGCCTTTACCACTAGGATGTACGTAGTTATGGTGTCAAAGTTTTCCATAGACGGTACCATTCTGTTGACCCCAAAAAATGGACCAGGGACGTAGCCTACAGAAAACTAGATACTCGGGTCTTCGTAATCCAAATCACACTGTACTTCAAATTAACTTGCTAGTTATGTTGACGAATTGATAAAGAGAATGATTTCAGGTGTGTGATAAGTTGCAATGTCATTATCTCGTAAATAGGAGGATGGTCGGAGTAAGGAGGAAACTAGGGAGAATCAATGTTCACTTTTTGAGTATGAATTTGGCGTCCCCTGAAAATGACACTAAGTGCTGCTTTTGTAGTAAAAGACAATGATTAAGAGCCGTTAGATGAGGAGGCACGTGGCCTCATCCATTCAGCTGGGATCTCTTATCGTAGCCATCAATCAATCATTCATAAGCTATCTCGTATTTAATGTTGTGAAGGCTTGGCAGCCCGGCATGTAAGACTAGACTTGACTTATTTGATTGGGTAGATCTACCTATCTATTGAAATGTTACATCATCCACCTGGTACGAGACCCAATATGAAGATTTTCTAATACACCTCCACCTATCTTGTACTATCCATTGGGGCTCAACTCTTCATGAGGGTTCGACCATATCGGGGTTCGACAGAATTAGGGTTCGACCAAACGAGGTATAAGGGTAAAATGATGTAGTAATAAGGTCGTCCAGGTTGCCATGTAGGATGTGGGGCCCTTATAGTCTGCCATGTAGTTCAATTAGATACGATTATTTATATGAGTAACATCAGTCCCCCAAGTTCGGTATGATTATTTATATGAGAACCTTTATCACAAGGGAGAGGCGACGGAAGTGGTGTCTCTCTTCGCCTGTTGAAGTCGATGCAGGTGGATGAACCATATAAGGATGGAACCTTCCTGTTCACGGTGCATTACTCACGTTTAAGAAGTCGAAGTGCGCATCGTGACCTTTTAACATGAGATGAGACAATTTGAATGAAATATCGAGCCCTTACATGCAATTTGGGTGACTTGGCAGGCGTTGGTTCCCAATGAACGACAGCTGGATATATCGATCTTTTCCAAGGCTCGAGCGATGTGCGCATTTAATGTGTAATGATGACAATGTTACACTCCCACCCAGGCCTACACAGATTGCAAATGCGTGCATGGCACGATTTCATCTGAGCCCTTGATTTAAATTTTAACGGGCATTTTTTTAGTTTCAACGTAGATAACGAGATTATAGGTGGAGGGCTTAGATTAAATCAGAGAAATATCCGACGACGGGGGTTTGCTAAGTAAGCCTATATAAAGGCAAGAAAAACACTTTTTCATCTTTTCTTCACTTTTTCGAAAGTTGAAAATATCAAGTGTTGGGATTCTCTCTTCCGAGCCTAACATTTTCTTGTTGTTGCCGACGATCGACCGTTTTCTTCGACTTCAAGGTTCTTCGGGATTCGGATTTGTAGTGTTTGCATAGGTATTTTCCCTTCTTGAGGCGTTTCTTTCCTTTCTCTTATTCTAATGGCCCCTAAGTCAAAGAAAAGTGTGGAAGGAGGTTCTTCTGAGGTAGATATGACCCTAATCTGTGTTGAGGTGGGCATCCCTCCGGTGATCCCTATTGAGCAGATCATGGAGGCGATGAGGGGTTCTGTTGATGACAGTGTTAGGTGGAGGCCTCTTTATCGTCACAAATATCAAAGAGAGTGAGCTGGATACTTTTCGTGAAAGGTATACAATCCTAGACAATATAGGACTTTTATTGCCGACCCCCGAAAAGAGAGCTTGTTTTCCCATGAGGGATACATTGCTGTGAACGAGACTATACTGGTTGGGGGGATGAAGTTGCCCCTGCACCCTTTTTTTAGATTCATCCTTAGGCAGTATAACCTAGCACCCACTCAACTAATTCCAAATGCATGGAGCCAACTGGCAGGGGTCTTCCTTCTTTGGGAGAAGGTTACTCTTGGCGAGGATATGTCCTCTCATATTTTTCAAACCCTCTTTCAACCCCGAACCACTAGCAGGGAAACGATTGCAAGGGGTGGTACTGCATGAATCCATGGGGTCCACATTCTCCTTTTGTCTGGGGGGACCCTACCTCTATCAAGAATTGGAAACCCTCCTGATTTTAGATTAGGGGTCGTTGGCAGACGATGGAGAAGGATGTGGTTCCAGACATCACCGTGCCGACCCAGTACCATGAGTACAGTGAGTCGAGCTCCCTTTCTAACATTTTACTTCATTCATTTTCATTTCGTGACTGCTTAAAGTTTTTATGTAGGTGCAGTTGACCGGTTCGAACTCGAACCTTCTGAGTGGGCCGTGATAAAGGTGATATACGAGCTTCCCCCGAAGAAGAGGCACTTCAAGAATGTCATCAGTAAATGGAATCTTTTTGTTACTCATCTACTGATGTCTACCCAAGGTGTGTTGACTTGACTTTGTGTTTTCACATGTATTTTATCGGCATTTTTCTAAAATCCCATTCGCTTATAGGTCAGCATGACAAAAAGGAATATGTAAAGCTGAATCTGCTCTAACTGAGGAGCCTGGGCGAAGCCCAGAAGAAGAAGAGATCGTTAAGCAGCTGTTCGGCTACATACAGAAATCAGCTAGATGAACTGGCCCATCTATCTAAGGCGAACCAGCCACCTTCTCTGGGAAACATGGGGGAAAAGGACGGTCAAAAGGAGGAGGGAGGAAAATTGGGCGAAACCTCGTCTGAGAGGCCTCTTAAGAGGAAACTTGTCCTTTCGAAAAATGCTGGGCCCCCTCCCCCTCCCCCTCCCCCGTCCAAACACCAAAAAACTCTCGACGAATTACTGAGGTGCCCTATTTTAGTCGAGCCCATTTCATCGATAAAGGTTGTTGAGGCGGATGAGACTTCCGAAGAGGAAGAGGGTCTCGTTAAGCGGAGAAGGGAAAAAACCTAGGTGGCGAACCTTCTGAGGGGAAAGCCCATAATTTCCTCGATGGGAGGTCGGACGAAATCTCATCTATGTAATGGAGATGCTCCCTGCAGAGGTCCAGGGAGCCACGAGGTTTAGCCACAAATATTGGACTGGCAAGTATTCTTCTTACGCAGAAACTTGCGATGTTGTCGACTTGATGGAGGTTGGGCTCACCCTGTAGGCTCGCTCTCAAAATTTCTTCATCAATGCTCAAATGGAAGCGAGGCGCATGCAGGGGCTTGTCCAAGATTACCTCTACTGATCCTAGAACGCAGAGTTCACATTTATCAAGGCCAATGTTCAGACCTCCTCTACGACTAAGGCTGTTGAGGCTTCCAAACTGAAGCAAGTCGAAGCTAAGTCCAGGACTAAGGCATTTTTCAAAGAGAATGACGAGCTAAAGAGAGAGGTCCACCTCTGCAATTAAGAGGTCAATGCTCTGACGAGTCGGATAGAAAATTCTGATAACTTGCAGAGGATAGCTTCGTCGACATTGGAAGTTGCTAACAAAAAAAAAGGGAAACTGAAGTCTCAGGTCGAATGACTAACTGTTGAGGTCACGGGTTTGAGGCAATAGTTGGAAGGGGCCGAAAAGGTGGCAGTTAATGAATACATTGCCCATTTCCATGAGACAGCTGAGTATGATGGCTTGGGCATCTATTAGAGAAGGGTCACATACAGTGAAGTGTTCTCGAGGCTTGTAGAGCTGCATCCTCAGTTAGACTTGGCTGTATTGAAGGATGAATTTATATATGTCGAGCCATCTACCACCGCTAATGAAGATGAGAGTCTCGTGGAGGTGATGGACATCCCCAAAGAGCCTCAGCAGGATGCCACTACTTCTTAGGATAGACCCTCCCCTCTCTTTGTAATGAGCTTAATTTGGTTGTAAATGAATCTTCCCAATTCTTAACTTTGATGGTTCGCATTCATAGCAAATAGTGTATGAGTTACTTTCAATCAATAAGTTCGCTATTAAAAGGTTCTCCATTTAATTAATCTTTGATAAACGAGCGAACGATGAGGGTGTATGAGTTCTCCATGTAATGTTTTATTGCGAGCTTGTCACAATAAGTTAAGTTGGGTCTGATTTAAACGATCAGAACGTGTGAGCCCGTCGCATAATTTACGGGTTTGTTATAACTTTCCCACTAATTTATGAGCTCATCATATTTTAACCATCAAACCACTATACGGGCTCCTTCCCTTGTCATATTTAACGTAACTCACGAGCTTATCAAATTTAATAAGTTGATGGAGATATGGGCTCGTCATATTTTTAACTATTGAAGGAGTATATGAGCTCGTCATACTTAACGTAACTTATAAGCTCGTCATACTTAACAAGTTGATGGAGATATGGGCTCGCCACATTTTTAACTGTTGAAGGAGTGTATGAGCTCATCATATTTAACGTAACTTATGAGCTCATCATAGTTAACAAGTTGATGGAGATATGGGCTCTCCACATTTTTAACTGTTGGAGGAGTGTATGAGCTCGTCATACTTTTAACCGTTGAAGGTAAACGAGAATATTTATTGAACATAAAACGGTCTATGCTAAGAACATGGCTTTACTGATAATACATTCGAAGGTGCTCAACATTCCTTGGATGGGGCTGTTCCTTCCCATCTAGTTTTTCAATCGAAAAGGTTCCTGGCCTGACCTCACCTGAAATGCGGTAGGGGCCTTTCCAATTTGGACCCAATGTGCCTACTCCAGGTACTCTCAAAGATGAAAACACCCTCCTGAGTACCAAATCGTCTCTCCTGAACAATTTGCGCTTACCTTTGGCGTTGTAGTACTGTGTCATTTTCCTTTGGTAGATGGCTAACTTAATATGTGAGGCTTATCTCATTTCTTCAAGGAAGTTGAGCTCATATCCCCTTATTTCCTTATTAGAAATCTGGTTAAATTGTAAGCGGCGAGGCCACGGCAAGCCTACCTCAACTGGGCTCATCGCCTCCACTCCGTATGCCATGGAGAAAGGGGTCTCCCATGTTGATGTTCTGCTGGTAGTACGTATCGCCAATAGTACATGAGGAATCTCATCTACCCATGCTCCTTTCGAGTCATCCAATTTCTTTTTCAAAAGATGTTTTATGATTTTATTGACCGCTTCGACTTGACCGTTTGCCTGAGGATGGTGAAGAGTTGAGAAGTGTTTCTTGATTCCCAGTTCGTCACAAAGGTCCCGGAGCTTCTTGTTGTTGAACTGTCACCCCGTTATCTGTGACTATTGAGTAGGGAATCCCGAACCGACATATAATATTCTTTCATATGAACTTGGAGGTGTGTGCATTGATGATTTTAGCCAATGGTTCAGCTTCGACCCATTTGGTAAAGTAGTCGATGGCGACATTTGCATAATTTGCTCCTCATTTTCCTTTTAGCAAGGGCCATATCAGGTCGACCCCCCATTTTTCAAAGGGCCAGGGGCTAGACACCACAGTTAGTTCTTGGGAAGGTTGCCTCTGAATTGAGGAGAATCGTTGGCACTTATCACATTTCTTCACGAAATGTATCGCGTCCTTCTTTAAGGTGGGCCAGTAGTATCCCTACCTCAAAACTTTGTGGGCCGGTGCTAAGCCTCCCGCGTGATTGCCACGTATCCCTTCGTGGATTTCCCTTGGCACGTAATCATCCTCATCATCTCCGATACATCGTAGGAAAGGTGATGAAAACCCTCTTTTATACAAAACCTCATCCCCAAGGACATAGTGGGTAGCCTTACGTCTGAGTTTACGGGCCTCTTCTTTGTTCTCCGGCAATGCGTAATCCTTGAGATATTTGCTATGATGGGTCATATGAGTTTCTCCAATCGACATCACATCCTCCGCATTGGCCGTGGAGGGTATGGGGAGGTATTCAATAGGCACAAACTTGAGTAATTCTAAATCTTTGCTGCTTGCCAATTTCGATAGGGTATCTGCGTGCAGATTTTCCGCCCTTGGGATCTGGGTTAATTCGAACTTATCAAAGCAGGGGATCAGCTCCATAACCTTCTTCAGGTACGTCGCCATGCCCATGTCCTTGGCCGCGAAACTATCGTTGATTTGGCTTACAATGAGTTGGGAATCGTTTCAGGCTGCCAAATTTTTCACCTGCATTTCTTTGGCTAGCCTGAGGCCTGCTAGGAGTGCCTCATACTCAGCTGCATTGTTGGAGGTTTTAAAACCGAACCTCACTTCACAATTAAGCTTGTGGCATTCTGGGCTTTCCAACAGTACGTCGGCCCCTGATCCGGCTTCTCCAGCGGATCCATCAACAAACAATTTTCATGCTGGAGGGTCTACCGGCTCCATTGTAACATTGATGCTTGTTGCCTCTGTGAACTCTGCTATAAAATTCGCCATTGCTTGCCCCTTCATTAAGGTTTTTGGCTGATACGAAATGTCAAATTCACTCAATTCTACAGCTCATTTCATCAGCCTTCCTGATGCGTTTGGCTTTTGTAGCACTTGTTTGAGCAGAAGGCTTGTTTGGATACGTAATACTATGGGCCTGGAAGTAGGGTTTCAGCTTCTTAAAGGTGATCATAAGGGACGGAGTAAGTTTTTCCATATCGGCATGACGCGCTTCAGCCGAGAGGAGGGCCTTACTTACATAGTCGACAGGCATTTGAATGTTGTCCTTCTCTCTTACCAGCACCAAACTCACAACAGCGGCAGACCATATATAGTTGCAATGTTTCTCCTTTTTTGGGTTTAGAAATGAGGAGAGTTGGCCTAAGTGCTTCTTCAGCCCTTGAAATGCCTCTTCACACTCTTCGTTCCACTGGAATCTCTTTCCTCCTTTCAAGACCTTGAAGAATGGGTGGTATTTATCGGTAGCCTTGGAGATGAACCGGTTCAGTGCCGTAAGGTGTCTCGTTAAACATTGACCTTCTTTGGCTTTCCAGGGGACTTCATGTTCAGTAGGGCTTTAATTTTCTCAGGGTTCGCCTCAATGCCTCGCTGGTTGACCGTGTAGCCCAGGAATTTCCCGGAAGTGACGCCAAAGGCGCACTTCAATGGGTTCAGTTTCAAGCGATACCTTCTTAAATTATTGAAGATAGCTCACAGATGCTCTAAATTATTTGCTGACCTGAGGCTCTTCACCAACATATCATCGACGTATACTTCCATCATCTTGCCTAAAAAATCGGAGAACATTTTGTTGACTAACCGTTGATAAGTCGTACCAGCATTCTTCAGACTAAAGGGCATGATCTTGTAGCAATACAACCCTCGATCAGTAATGAAAGGGGTATACTCTTCTTCTGTGGGATGCATGGGGATCTGATTATACCTTGAATAAACGTCCATGAAACTCAACAGTTCGTGGCCTGCCGTGGAGTCGACCAGTTGGTCGATCCTTGGGAGCGGAAAGCTATCCTTTGGACACGCCTGGTTGAGATTGGAGAAGTCTATGCAGACCCTCCACTTATCATTGGCCTTCTTCACTAGTACCGTGTTCAATATCCATTTTGGGTACGTCGCTTCCCTGATAAACCCATTGGATATGAGTTTTTGCACTTCTTCTTTCGACGCAGCATACCGTTCCAGGTTTAGGGCTCTCATCTTTTGTCGATGAGGGGTAAACTTTGGATTTGCATTGAGTTGGTGACAGCTGATTTTGGTATCAATGTCTACCATGTCTTCGTGTTTCTGCGCAAATATATCCAGGTTGTTAAGTAGGAAGTCCTTTAACCTGGTTTTTTCTCCTGATTCGAGCTTCTTTCCTACTTGTAGAACCTTTGCAGGGTCACGTGGGTTCACAGGGAAAAATTCGAGCTCATCCGCCGAGGTTGCTTGTAAGTTTAATTCTGTGACCCAGGGGTCTAAATCTACTTCAGTGGTCCCTTCTTCAGGGACATCGATCATGTTGACGTCATTCCTTTGTTCAAGGAGAGTACCTTTCTTCAGGTACGTCAACCATTTCAACATCCATCAAAACCATGTTTACGTTGTGGGGCTTGGATTTTCTTAGGGAACTGAGGTAGGATTCTCTTGATCCCATCTAATCTCCCCGCACTATTGCAATTCCTTCCTTGGTAGGAAACTTCATGCATAAATGATATATAGATGTCACGGCCTCGAGTTCTTTTAAGGCGGGTCGCCCCAAAACTCCGTGGTAGGCGGATCGATGGTCCACAACCAAGAACTCCATGAAGTGATGAGCTTTAAATGGGAGTTTCCCAATTTCCACTGCCATAGTGATTCTTCTTCTGGAGATGATGCTATCACCAGTAAAATCGTATAGAGGATCGGTCATGGGGACGAGGTCATGATCCACCATCATCTTGTCGAAAGTGGTTCCAAAAATGGGGGTCTTTTGCCTCCCTCGCATAGTTTCTTAGTGTGTTCTTGGAATCTCCTCCTACGTGAGGACTACCTATGATGGTGTAAATCTCTTTGATAGAAGCATTATCCACATTCATTGGAGGCTCTCTCCTGGGCCTCTACCCCCTTACCCTATTCCTATCTTCCTCGAATTCCTGTCGAGGTGATTCATTCCTACGGTGACGCATCGCCTCATTTCGCCTAGGCTCTCTTTCCTGCCTGGGCTAAGGTACGATTCTCTATGTTTGATGGGTACTTCTACCCTCACTGCGGGGGCCAGTTGGCTCTCCATGATACGGCCTAGATTGGCAATTTTCAGTACTGTAGCCGTTGGTCCGATGATATGTGCAGTACTACCTATCTCGGGGGTCCCTGTTTCTTCATCTACCTCTTCCTCTGGATGGATTAGACTGCCTTTGGGGTTCGGATCCAATTTTCTCATATACTAAGGAAGGCACTACGTTTAGCATAGTTGTGGCTAACGCTTGACCTGAGGTGGGAGCTATTGTGTGTCCTGCTTAGGTCCATTGTTGATCTACCATGTGGGACACAGGGCCTTTTCGTTGTCTTTGAGGTAGTGGGAGCCCTAATGAGGTTTTATTGCGGTGATCAATTAACTCCTAATTAATGATTTCGCTTCTAATCATCTCCACCAGAGCGTCATAAGAAGTGGGATTCCTGTTACGTACATCCCTCCAGAATAGGGTGTTCATGTTAAGGCCTCCCCTTAGGGCAGAAAGGGCTTCCCTATCCGTAATTTGCTCACAATTGGTCATCTCGTCAGTACTGGACCAAGTAGCTTTTCAAGGTTTCATCCGTCTACTGCCTCATGTCTTGCAGCCTTTGGATGGGGGCCTCTCCCTCTTTACTAGACAGATATTGATTCAGGAAAGCTTTCTTGAGATCTCGCCAACTTCTGATGTTGTCGGCAGGGATGCGGCTGTACCAAATTTTTGCGGCTACTGCTAGTGTTAGATGAAAAGCTCTGCACTTTAATGTCGGCTAGGCTCCCCGTAGAGACATTTGGGTCTTATAGTTATTGAGGTGCTTTGCATGATCATATCTCTCCTCATATTTAGGTATCTTTGGATGTACAAAGTGGTTCGGGACCGGGGCGCTTCTCAATTCTTAGGAGAAGGGTAGGCTTTCATCATCGTCATCCAACTAGCTATGTCAAATGAGCCGAGCACAAGCCGAAAAAAAAAGCTCGGGCTCAGCTCGAACTTTTTTCGGCCCGAGCCGACCCGAGCAAAGCTCGGCCAAGAAAAAGGATACTCGGTCCGAGCCTTAGTTGGGCCGGCTCGTATATTAGAAAATAAATAAAAAAACTGCCCAGCAGGCAGCTATTTTTAGCTACCTGCTGGGCAGGCACGCTGCAGGCAGCTACAACTGCCCAGCAGGCAGCTTTAAAAAAATTTTAATATACGGGCCGGCCCGAGCCCGAGCCGACGAGCTTTTTTGCCATCCCTACATCCAACTCAAATGATTGACACGGGCCATCAGAATCATTTTCTATTACCTGATACCAGGAGGTTGTGACGTTCCTGCTTGATTTCTTGCATTTGCTTCATCCCACATCTCTCGCCTATTTCAAGGCGGTGGCATTCCCTGAGGTTCATACCCCTGGTATTGCTCTCGTCCCTTTTGAACTAGGGGAGGCTGTTGAGACGTATTTCTAGGCCTCGTGGGTTCAATCCTATCAAAGACACTAGTGGATCTTTGAGGTTCGTGTTCCTGAGGGTATTCTGGGGGAAAGTTCTCCCCCATGGGAACATTATCGTCGGGGTGGCTCGTAACATAATTGGTGGAAGTATCAACTTCTAATTTTCTTTCCACTGGGTTGTTCCCCTCGTACATTTGAGGGTATGCTGCTAAATCATTTTCTTCACCCTCTTGGTGGAAGGTTCTGCGCTGGGACGCTTGGGATCCAGTGTGTTGTTGCATCTACATCAACAGTTGTTGCATGGCTGCATTTTGCTGGGCCATATTTCTCATATTAGTGGCCATCTCTCCAACTTCTCACACCAAGCGTGTAGTCGTGCCACCTCTCCTATGGCGGTGATGGGGACGACGCATATTCACGTTCACGTGGAGAACCTTTTCTTCAGAGGCCTCTTGCCGCCCATCTCCACCATGTGTTCCTTGGTGACTTGAACTCATCATGCTTCTCGGGCCATTTTCTCGTGACAGTTCTTTTTTCAAGAACTCAAACCTTTCTTCAAGGTTCTTCACCAATAGCCTTTACCACTAGGATGTATGTGGTTATGGTGTCAAAGTTTCCCACAAACAGCGCCAATTTGTCGACCCCAAAAAATAAATCGGGGATGTAGCTAATAGAAAACTAGATACTCGGGTCTTCGTAATCCAAATCACACTGTACTTCAAATTAACTTGCTAGTTATGTTGACGAATTGATGAAGAGAATGATTTAAGGTGTGTGACAAGTTACAAAGTCATTATCTCGTAGATTGAAGGGGTCAGGGTAAGGAGTAAACTAGGGAGAATCAACGTTCACTTTTTTAGTATGAATTTGGTATCCTCTGAAAATGACACTAAGTGCTACTTTTGTAGTAGAAGACGATGATTAAGAGCCGTTAGATGAAGAGGCACGTGGCCACATCCGCGCAGCTGGGATCTCTTATCGTAGCCATCAATCAATCATTCATAGGCTATCTCGTATTTAATGTTGTGACGGCTTGGCAGCCCTAGCCCTGACATGTAAGGCTAGACTTGACTTGTTTGATTGGGTAGATCTACCTATCTATTGAATTGTCACATCATCCACTTGGTACGAGATTCAGTATGAAGATTTTCCAATACGCCTCCACCTATCTTGTGTCATCCATTGGGGCTCAATTCTTCATGAGGGTTCGACCATATCGGGGTTCGACAGAATTAAGGTTCGACCAAACGAGGTATATGGGTAGAATGATGTGGTGACAAGGTCATCTAGGTTGCCATTTAGGATGTGGGGCCCTTACCGTCTCCTACGTAGTTCAATTAGGTACGATTATTTATATGAGTAACACCCACCATTAATCAGATTTAGACAAGTAAGATAACTAAACCTTAACGTTTCAGATTTTTTCACGAATCATAAATTTGATTCATTGACTATCCTGTTTATGAGCATTTATTAGCTGCCATCCATCTCTTTTTCATAAAACTTAGATTCCTTTTTCTCATCCATAATGTTAGACCTCGCAAAGAAACCTAGTCGGAATAACGTTGCTCCGATAAAATACCCCTCGCTATTGAATAAGGAAAGGCATCGCGAAGAGATCTCCCTTCGTCGAAGGAGAAGGAAATATGTGAGAGTAAGAAGAAGCAAAGGGTTTCACCCAAAGGTCGAGAACCAATTCCAAAATCCAAGCTGGCTGCATGTTGCACATGGGCAAATAACCAAAACGCGATTCTTAACCAAAATCAATTATCAAACTACCATTGTGATGCAGTTACCCGGCACAACGCAAGATTGATCAAACTACCCTAACACCTGGAAGGAAATCTATAAATACCCCTTTAATTCGAAGAAGACGTGCAATTCAAATATCTTCCTTTCAATACATATTTCCCATCTTTGTCTAGTTTAAGCATCTAGACTAGCAAATTTAGGAGATGAAACTTATAGTTAGATGAGATGATTTGTTGATTGTATTTACATTGATCATTTATTGTAATTTTTCATCAATAAAATCATACAATCCACCGCAACAAATGGTGCCATCTATGGGAAACTAGAGCAAAGTATAGCTCGAAAATCCAGAATATGGAAAAAATGAATTCTGTGGAAAGAAATTCAAAAGAGAAGTCATCACCAAAAACTATAATCAGGAGATATTGCAGCGTGAGCTCCTAAATAGTGACGCCAACCAAAAATGATAGCGGGAGGAAACACCGTTCCAACTGACAGCCAGTATTTTTTTGGCTCAACGCTACTGCATGAAAATGAATGACTCTATTTCCAAAAAAATACAAGAGATACAAAGAACTTAAAGATGTTTGCCACAGAATACGTATCATTGCGCACAAACTATAATCTTCCTCAACGGTCACTTTCCTCAACGGTCAGTTTTATAAATCAAACTGTAATCTTCCCACCCTGTAAATCCAAGATTAATTATATCACCTGGCTTGAATTTATCAGAATCCAAAACTTTTCACAGCCCAAATTCTTCAATCACCTTTGCAAAACATTAAGGGAAAATTCATAAATAAGAGGTTAAATATTACCCATTTCAAAACTAAGAACAAATGTTTCAAATTTCAAAAAAAAAAATACTAATTAAAATTTATTTATGATTTAATTAATTAATTAAATATATTAAGGTCACAAATTAACGATTTAATTAGTCACATATTATATTTTGGTCACAAATCAAAAAAAATTTATATATTACAAATTATTTTACGATCACATTCAGAAATTTTATAGGTCACAATTTGTCCACCGATCACAAATCAAAATTTTAAATTTCACAATTTATTTATCGATCATAAATCACAAATATTATAAGTCACAACTTAGTAGAAGACAGTCACAAATTGTCAAATTATCGATCACAAATTAAAATTTTTTTATGTCATACATTATTTCTTGCTCACAATTTATCTTTTTCATTGGTCACATATTGTTTATCGGTCACAGATTAACCAATTTAATGGTCACAATCAACCAAATAATTTGTGACCACAACCAACACTTGTAACCACCACCACACCACTCCCTCATGCAGAACCACCGCCACCTTCGTCGTAAGAACCACCGCCACCTCCCCAACAGCAACACAACCACCTCAAACAAATCAACACATCGTAGAAAAGCACCACCACATCATCACGCCATTCCACCACCACCTCGACAAACCTATCGTCGTCGCCACCACCACTGCCGCCGCTACCAACAAAACCACATCCACCACCATATCCAACACCCCACAACCTCACCAACACCGCCCACATCACCGCTGCAACACGACCACCATTTCCTCATATGCATTACCATCAATGCCACCACCACCGTGACCACCATCTACACTCTACTACTGTCGACCACAATCTGCTATACCCAACATCTACACCACTATCACCTCACACTAGACACTACCGCCACCACCTCGTACCCCAATGCACTACACCATCTTGCACCACACCGTCATCAACACAGCCCAACTCTATGCAGACGCACCGCTGCTACCACTAACAAAGCCCCACAATGCAACAACACACCAACACCACCAACACCATTACACCACCACCACCATGTGCTGCTTTTCAGATTGCTATAGGGATGAAGCCGTCGCAATGGCTGTGCATGCAGATCGCTGTGGACGGCGGTGTACGATCTCGAGTAGCACTGCTCCGACGTTTTCTCGTCTGGCGGTGACGGTAAGGTAGAGAGAATGGGAGGCAGAATAAAGAGAGTGGGATAGAGAGAGGAGAGAAAATGAGCGATGGTGAGGTAGAGAGAAGGTGAGATATAGTAGAGAGTGTATGGGATAGAGAGAAGAGAGAAAATGGAGAAGATGAAATAATTAGGGTTTTGGTGTCTATAGTTGGGTATAACGAATATGTATATTTAATTTTGTAATATAATTTTTAATCTTTTAAATATCATCTGATTTTTGAAATAAAAACTTATAAATCTAAATTTTAAAATGGAAAGTTTAAAAATCTGGAAGACTGTAATTTCCACCAACCTTAATTAAAAAATTAAGTAGTGAATGCAGAATAGGACTGGGTCTATTGAAAGCAATAAAATATCATCAACTGGGCTCGAGTTTTCTTCGGTATTGGTTTCACAACTAAGGGTCCATTCTTCAAAACATAAGGTTGGCCCAAATAATCGATGATAAATGGGAGGTCTGGAATCCCATGTTTTAAGAGAGCACACTGTTATTATCATGTTCAATTATATTTCGGGTCAAAAAATGGATTAAATAGTGGTCAATTGGCCTAGCTAATGAATGGAATGAATTGGTGATAGGGAAAATATATACCCATGCATACGCATAGGCTTATTTACATGCATACGCATGAACCCTATTTTAGAAAACAGATGCAAAAATTCTTTTATCGTGCGTACCCATGGATTATACTATGCGTGGGGTTAAAAATTAGCACTTGATGGCTGGTTTTCTGGTTTGTTTTTGGCGACTTTTCATGAAAAATCTCAACTTTTCATATGGATGGAAATTTATAAATAGATGATAGATTCTCATTTCCAAAAATAAGAAACAAGAAGTAAATCATTACTTGAGATATTCCAATTCATTCATAAAAAAAAATTCAAACTTCTTAAAGTTTTCAATAAGTTCAACTAGAAAGAATCATTTTGCTTTTGTGCTTCTTTCTTGAAGGCGTGGTAATCTTCTAAATTATTTGTTGGAAAACCTAAAAGCATACTAAAGGTTGCAAATATCGTTTTTAGGACAACATATCACATACGTTCTCGAACCTTATTCTTCATTTCTTGTTTCCATCTCCTTATTCTCATCTTCAATATTTCCAACAATCTAAAAATGATACTTTACATTTATTGCGATGGAGACAGAAACTACGTTGGCTACCATCAAGTTGTTGAATCAAGATTTGGTACGCTTGGATATGTTTGATGGATCAAACTTCGCAATATGGCAAGACAAACTCAAGTTCCGTCTAACAACGTTAAAGATCTTATATGTACTTGATCCAAACTTGGAACCAATTGCTGATGCAACCGAAGAAGATACAGAAGAAGTTCGCACCGAGGGAAAGAAGAGGCAAGAGGACGAATTGATATGACATGATCACATCTTAAATGCTCTTTCGGATCAGTTGTAAGATCTCTACACTAACACACTTTGGCAAAGGAAATATGGGATGCACTTGATTTGATTTCAAAATGTTAGATAATATTCATTTGTTACCTCAAGTACATGAATTACAAGTAATTGTTAACAAATTAAAAGCGGTGAAAATCGAACTTCTCAAATCCTTTCAAGTGTGGTCAAGTATTGCTAAACTCCCGAAGACTTAGAAATGATATAGAAAGAAGATTATTCACAATTTCGAAGACTTCTCTTTGCAACACATTCAAAAACATTTTCGCATAGATGAAGAATCAAGGGCAAGAGATAAAACCTAAAGTTATTATGATGGCTTTTCAAAAGTCAATGCCTTGGACAATGTGAATAACTCCAACAAGTATAAGAAGAAAGGAAAACCTCTTGGTCCAAAAAAGAATCATGAGAAGTTCAAAACCAAGTCCAAGGGACCTTGCTAAGTTTGTGGAAAAGCGGCGCACTATGCAAGAGATTGCAGGCATAAAAAGCAACAAAAGAATGAGGGACAAGTGAATTCTGTTGATGAGATTATCGCTATGGTAAGTGAAATTAATGCAATCCAAAGCAAGGTTCTGGATTGGTGGTATGATACATGCGTAACCATCCATGTGTGTTGTGATAAGTCTCTTTTCAAAACTTATCATGACATTGATGATGGTTAAGAGATCCAAATCGAAAATGAAGGAAGATCTAAAGTGATTAGCAAATGGAATGTAGAGATCATCTTCACTTTGGGAAAGAATATTACTTTGACCAATGTCCTTAATGTACCGAAAAAATGAATATGAACTTAGCAAGTGAGGTTCTCTTGAAAAAATCGAGAATCAAATCTGTATTTGAGTCGGAAAAATTTGTACTAACTCATAATGGATATTTTGTTAGAAATGGCTATTCTATTGAAGGAATGGTCAAACTTAGTACTTTTGAGAATAATTCTAATAAAAACAAATCTTTTGCTTATGTTATTGATTCATTTAATTTATGGTATGGTAGATTAGCACACATAAGAATTAACATTGTGAAAAAATGGTTAAATGTGGATTAATACAATGTGAAGTTGATAACTTAGAAAAGTGTGAAACATGTATTAAATCAAAGATGATTAAAAAGTCATTTCATAGTGTAGAAAGAAAATCTCGATTACTTGAACTTGTGCATTCCAAAATATGTGAATTGAATTGCATGTTAACAAGAGGAGGTAATAGATATTTCATTACATTCACTGATAATTGTTCTAGATATACTTATGTTTATCTTTTAAAACATAAAGATGAAGCATTCGATGCATTTAAGTTACATAAAGAAAAAGTTGAATTCAACTTATTTTATGAATAAAATAGAATTATACACCAATGTTATGCACCACGTACACCTGAACAAAACAGTTTAGTTGGACGGAAGAATAGAACATTCTTAGAAATAATTAATGCCATGTTATTATATGCCCAATTACCTTTTAATTTATGTGGTGAAGCCCTACTTAATGCATGTCTATAGTAAATGGGATTCTTTTGAAAATGATAAAATTTCTCCATATGAAACATGGAAATGAAGGAAACCAAATATTAATATTATTTCAAAGTGTGGGAATGTCTTGCTTATTGCAAAAACATGAATTCTAATATAACTAAATTAGGTTTTAGGGGTATTAAATGTGTCTTTGTGGATATGCTTTAAATAGTAAGGTCTATAGGTTATGAAACTTAGAATCAAATGTTATAACATAATCAAGGGATGTGGAGTTTTTTTAGAATGTATTGGTAACAAGAAATTTTCAAAATAAAACTAATGTAGACATTCCAATTTTAAGAGAATCACAAGAAAAGAAATCTACAAGTGATGTTGAAAATGAACCTCGAAAAAGTAAAAGAACTAGAAAAGAAAAAAGTCTAAAATCGAATGAAATAGATTCCCAACTTATTTCTTTCTACTTAGTAGAAGGAGATATGAAGTATGTTGTAAGAGCAATTCATTTTGTTCTTCAAGTCAAAAGTAATCCTAAAACCTATAAGGAAGCAATATCTTCTAAAAATTGCATATTCTGGAAAGATGCAATAAATAATGAAATGGATTATATTATATCAAATAACACTTGAGAAATAGTTGATTTACCAAAGGCTTCTAAATCCATTAGTTGTAAATGGTTATTTAGAAGAAAATATAATTTCAATTGAACACTTAATACCTATAAAGCTAAATTAGCAGCTAAATGGTATCGACAAAAAGAAGAAATAGATTACTTTGACACATTTGCACCCTAGCTAGGATAATCTCAATAAGGATCTTGTTTGTATTAACATCTATTTATGATTTACATGTTCATCAAATTGATATCAAGACGACATTCCTAAATGGATATCTCAAAGATGAGGTCTATATGGAACAAAAAGAAGGGTTTGTTCTACCGGAAAATGAACGTAAGATATGCAAACTAATCAAATTTTTATAAAGTTTAAAACAAGCTCCCAAAAAATGGCATGAAAAATTTGACACTACTATTATGTCATATGCTTTTGCTAATAATTCGGTTGATAATTGCTTGTATATCAAAGTATATAATAATATTTTTACATTTGTATGTCTTTATGTGGATAATATATTAATTATTAGTAATGACATAGAATGAATTAAAGTAACAAAGATGTTTCTATATTCCATGTTCAAAATGAAAATTTAGTAAAGAATGATGGAAGAACGATAGCTCAAATTGAGTATGCAAGTGCAATCAGAAATCTTATGTACGTGGTACAATGTACAAAACCCGATATTGTATTTGTTGTGAGTAAACTAAGTAGATTTACTAGCAATTCAAGTTCAAAATATTGGAAGGCCATAGCGAGAGTCTTGGTTACTTAAAGAAAACTAGAAACCTTGGACTACAATTAGGGATGGCAAAAACGGCTAGAGCTCGGCTCGAAAAAAGCTCGAGCCGGGCCCGGCTCGGGCTCGGTTGCATCGAGCCGAGGCTCGGGCCGAGCCTCATTTTTTTTTTGGCCAGGCTTTGCTCGGCTCGGCGGGCCCAAAAAAGCTCGAGCCGAGGCCGAGCTTTTTTTTTGGGCTCGGCTCGTTGACATAGCTAAATTTAGATAATTTATGGAATTATTTAGAGACCAATACTAGTGTTCCCTCATTTATAACACATATAAACTGTACAAATTTTAAATTCTTTAAGTAAAAAATGTAGATTTCTCCCAAAAAAAAAAGCCGACTCGGGTT
>CAIGRN010137196.1:0-31416 GCA_903798345.1 Fraxinus anomala
GGATGTGGGGTGAGTTATATATATATGTACATATATGTCAAATATCTGATTTTTGAAATTTAAAAGTTGTTTTTCTTATTTTTGAAATAGTGTATACTTAAAGTAGGATTTATGAATTTTTCTCTTTCTAATATATGCTACTCCTCTTTGCTTGGTAGTGTATGTGATTATTGCTTTGGCTCCTCCTTTGGTGAAAAACGGCTGTCTTTTCTCTTGCTTCGTGCCATACTATTTTTCTTCGTTTTCCTTGCCTTTGTGGCTGCAATAATACCTTCATCCTTGTGTCATTTGTGGGTAATACCGAAGCAAGCGAAGTTGTGAATAGTTATAGGTTTTTGGGTCGAGATTTGAGGGTGTCGATTGTTTGGACTGATACCGAGCCCAAAAAACACCTTTGTGATCAAATCTTCTGCTACACAACTTGACTCCCATGAACGATAGTTTTTTTACACAATTCAGATTCTTGCACAAATAGAAAATGGAACAAAAAAAGAAGAAGTGAATGACGCTGAAAGAGATATAAGAGGACGCATATATAGAAGTATCTTGTCCAAGTCAGCATAAATAAATTAACAAATACAGTCTAATAATTAATAACATATTTCATGATACCGACCCGTTTCGTAGACATACTTTGATCTTTCGATTGTCAAAAAATAAATAAAAAATTAAAATTAAAATTAGCATAATTACGTTTCTTAGAGAACTATCTATCTAGAGTAGCCAATTTTTTATCCAATCTCGAATTGTATACTTTGGACTATAATAGTGTTGGCTTTGAAAGGTCATGAAGAGAAATACATAGTGAAACCTAATTTATTTTTGTCAGATAAGGGGGATCATCATCCATATCTTCTTCGACTTCCTCGTCATTATGGTCTTATGAATGCAATTGTTGTGAGATCTCCGTCCGATATTTTCTCCTCGACAATTTGTTGCTTCTCCTAAGAATTTAAGAGCGCATTAATAGTAGCGAATGATGTATAGGAAGTTGCTCTATTTTTTATCTCGTTCGAATTTATTAAAATTTGAAGTTCCATTTGAAAACATAAAATTTATTAGGATGCTTGTCCAAACTTTTATATGTTGGTTAGTGTTTTTATATCTATTGATATGGAATTTTACCTTAATATGTTCTTGCAAGATGGTGACCATTTGAACACACCAATTTTAATATTTGATTGCTCGTTTGAGCTTGTTGAATTCTAGTACCATGTATATTAAAACTTGGAGTTCTATAATTAAACTATTCTAGATGGGATATTTTATTAAAACATAATACAATAAATGCTTGTCTGGTATTGCTTTTAATTACTTATAAGTAATAGATCCTACAAAATATAATAATAATAATAATAATAATAGGTAGGTGGTGAATTGTGAATTTTACGAAATATGTAAATAAAAAGTTTGTTTGAATAACTTTTAAGTTAAAATTTAAGCAAGGCCAAACCTACCATAAAAGTGAAACCTACCCTGTGAGAAGACGTGAAGTATAATGAAAAGATAAAGAACTACACTTCATATGCTATAGCTAATGGTGGAGCCAGAACCCGATGACAGAATGCGGCATTTTGTGCTGGCTCCGCTTAAATTTACAGTTGCATTCGGGAGACCTCCAGTCAGGAAAAAAAGGATGCGGCATTCTGTGCTGGCTCCGCTTGAATTTACAATTGCATTCGGGAGATCGCCAGTCAGGAAAAAAAGGAAACTTCAATTGCAGAGGCGGAAATGAAACCTGGAGGAAGTCGAAGGAAGATGATGCAAGTTTATAAATTGGGCTTTTATGTTTTGGACATTTTTTTGGGCCTCTTGTTTATAAAAACAATTAGGCCCAGATTCATTTTCATGGAGCGTGGACGGTGGACCTATGGTTCAATTGAAAAGCAATTACCAAATCCATTACCGCCATTCATATTAACCAATTCGACAACATTTTCCAATGGGAACAATACATAAATCAGATTTTTAAGTATTACCATTTCAAAATTAAGGATAGATGTTTTAAATTTCAAAAATCAGGTTTTTATTAAAATTTATTTATGAATTAATTAATTAATTATATGTTTTATTATAAATATATAAAGGTCACAGATATGTGCAATTTGATCACAAATTAAAAATTTTAAGGTCACGATTCAAAAATTTTATAGGTCACAAATTAAAAATTTAAAAGTCACAAATTGTTCATCGGTCACAAATCACATAATTTATAAGTTACATAACTTATTTTATGATTACAAAACATCAAATTATAGGTTATAGATTACTTTTATTGGTCACAAATTAATAAATTTGTAGGTCACAAAGTATTTATTGATCACAATTTATTATTTATTGGTACACTCAACCAATTTATTGGTCACAATTAACAAATCATTTGTGACCACCACTAACACAACATCGCCGCCGTCACAGAAACGCACCATCGCTGTCAACACCAACACCACAGAAATGTACCTCCGTCGCCAACACCACCATCACCACCACTTCCCAGCAACAAAATCAACGTTTCAAACATCGCAACCAACATTTTCACCACCACCACTATACCAAACCTTCAATACCACCACCACCACCGTCCTACCACCACCTTCACTATGCTGCCGCTGCCTGATCCATCACCAGATCTAACATAATCGCCGCTACCCAAGCACCACCACAACCACAGCCCCATCCACAATTGAAAAAACAGCCCACCATACCGTTAACACCACGACTAAACATAATCGCCACTACCCAAACACCATCACCACCACAACCCACATCCACAACTGAAAACACAGCCCAACCCGTCAACACCATCACCCTCTGCGCCATCGCCTGCAGAATCACCATCTCACTGTCACATCAGCAGCGCCCAGCAGCAGCCAAAGATCGATCTGAAAATGTCACCACCACCACTACGCTACACCACTGTCATTCACCATTAACCACGCACTACAATGAAATAAACACAAATAACGTAGCTACCTCTATGCGACGCCACCACCATCAACACCAATGCGACGCCTCCACCACCACTACGTCACACATCTCTATACACATAGATCTGGATCTAGCCGCGACCAGAGTTGTAGCAGCTACAGATCCAGGCAACTCCATCTCTATACACATCGCTGCTACACAACACATGAGTTTTCCGCAGCGACGCCGCGCCATCCTCGCTATGCGCAATGGCCTGCGCACATTGCTCCGCCATCCTCGCTATGCGCAGCGTGGCTTGCAGGCGACGCTGCGCACGACGGCAGGGCTGTGAGCACTATGGTGCTCTTCCACCGACGATGGTCCTTCGTTGATGGTGAGAGAGAGAGAGGAGATAAGGGAGAGGGATATGGATATGGAGAGGAGAGGGATTAGGGTTTGCAATTGAAATTATGGTGGGTGGACAGTATATGGGTTATGTATATAATTAATTTAATTTTGTAATTATTATAAATTTAATTTTTTACCCGATTTTTGAAAAAAAATAGTTTTATACCTTATATTTGAATTTGAAAGTTTAATGGTAGGATTTTGTGTAATTTTCCCTTTTCCAATTCCAAGCAAACCCTTTCTCCCTACGGGCTCCTTCTGCCCTGCAGACTTAGGTGCGACCTGCTGGTGCTATCGGCGAACGTCGAACTCTTCGATCTCAGTGACTTTGGTGAGCCTCTCTCTCTCCCCCCCTCCCTTCTTTTTAGTTTTTCTACTTTTAATTCATTTTTTATTTATCATTATGAGTTATGATTTATATTTTATGAGTTATAAATGTAATTTGTGATAAATAATTAAAGAAAAAAATCTCTACTACCTAGTTCCTACCTAAATGATTATTGGAGAATTTTGCAGATTATAAGTAATTCGAAAATTTTTGATTGATAAATTGGGACCAATTTTAATTGACTTTATTGATTGATGTTGTTAAGATATTGATGCACGTTTAATTAATTTTAATTGAAAAATGATTATTGGGGCTCCGTTTTTCAAGGTGTAATGTTTTCTTTGTTTTTTAACCAATTTTAATTGAACTATAAATTGGGGCATTTTGTAAATTATGGAGTGATGTTCAACTAAAACGAAAGTCCCTACTTAGTTCTTTTAGTTCCAATGGTGCATCTAGTCTTGCTACTGTTTCTAGTCGAGTTCACGAGTTGTTAAATAACAAAAATAAACGACATAACTAGTACGAATGTTGATTGTCGTCAGTCAATAATCAACGATCAACGTCCCTAACTAAACTCTAATCCTGAATCTGCCACTGGCTATAGTCGTACTTCTCGTCACCATACGTCGAGTGTAATATATATCTAACTCATAATCACTTTCAAACTCACAATATATGATTTCATCTTGAATGGTTAACTTTATTAAGATGAGTATCTCAAATTCTTATGAATTGGTTAATATTTTTATGTATATCATAAATGAGAAATTAATGGTCTCAATCATCGTTTTTCTCATTTGCATACACAATCTAATCACAATCTGTCCATCTTTATATTTTTTTTTAAACATATATAGAATCAAATTTCTTTCGAGAAACAAAAAAGTAATAATCCTTTGAATCAAACTCTTTAAAGTTCATACCTCCCATTGAAGCTATTTCTCAAATGTACTCGCCAGAGAGACTAACCACATTAATATGCCTACAACCACCATAGAAAAGTAGCTTTTTTGTGGCGTAGCTCATTTAATTTCCAGAAGCAAGCTTGGGTTCAAGTTCAACATAAAGCAAGTTGAAATTATTATACCACGATCCTCTATATCAACTGCCCTATAACCGTAGTAAACCCTAATACAGTACCTTTTAATGGTGCTTGAATTTGCTTCATCATTTTCATTACATTCATGTGCTTCCAATTATCGTGTTTGTGCGGTGCATTTATTTAGATCTCAAACTTGGCTAAACGTTGGCTAGCGAGTACAATACTTGCCCTTTTATTGACTTTGAAAGGCAACGTGACCCTCTCGGAATATAACCATTAGCTCATGCTTGCATATGTTAAATTTCAAATTTAATCACTCCAAAAATCAGAAAGCAAAAAAATCATGAAACAAATTACATAAAGTTATATATTTCGATTAAATATTTGATTGACAGGGGCACAGGGTATCAGACGACAAGAAGCAGAAAGTAAAGAAAAGTGAGAGGAATATTGAAAAATCAAAGTATGGACTCATGCAGAAGAAGATTTATGAAGGGACCTTTTTGTAGCTCGAGGAAATCTTGAAAATACGAGAAAAGTTGAAGTTGTTGTCACCAAAATATGACTGTACTCTTTCATTTATTATTAAAAAATATTTCTACCAAAGTAAAGTAGTTGTACGGTATCAGCATTGAGAATGGGTAAATTGTGCCCTCCTTTCGGCTACATGTTTCCAAAAATAGGGAGACTTACATTCATGCACAACGTTACTGTTTTATATTTGTTTAATGATGAGTCTTCATTTGATATTTTCTTTTCTTAGAACAGCTTTTAGACTCCCCATTTGTAAGGAGTATATTCTATAATTTAAAGGATGTTTATAAATTTCAAGAGTAAATTTTTTTTAAAACATCAACAATCTCTTCATATTTTACACATGATTTTACTACCTCAAAAAAAAAAAAAAAAAAAAAAAAAAAAAAATTATTATTTTTTTTATTTTTTTATTTTTCTATCTTTTATTTTCATTAATTTCCCTCTAAATTATTATATTATTTTTTTGTATTAAAAATAGAAATATTTTTAATACATTTAATTATAAAAAGTGGGTTTGAAAAACTAATATGTTAATTTAAAATTTTTTGTTAAAGTATAATTTGAATGATTAACTCTTTAAAATAGAAAATATCTTATGTTTAAACTCTTCGGATATGCTCTTACTATTATCATGTACTAATAATTAAACAAGTATTGTGACAAGTTCGAGGGATTAGAATGGTCAGTGTGGATATGAATATGGACAGACGATTAATTTTGACGAGGGTAATCATTATGAAAATGACCATGAGAAGCTAAAACATTTTTATGCATGTTGCATGATGCCAAAAAGTATGACGAGAATACATGAGATACATCTCTTTAAGCGTGTTTTGTTTCCTACTTAATTTTAGTGTTCTTAGTATTAAAATATCCTAGGAATTTGAACTCCCTAAAAATCAATTACAACAGCATTCTACTTAAGAATGGAAAATACACCAATAGTAAATTGCTTCTTAAATAATTCTTGGACAGAATTGCTAAAGGTGCATGACTAACTACTGCCTTTTCCAGTGGCTTGAAGAAGTGTGCTCGACTTATAGTACTCCACAATTTTAAGGAGGAAAAAAATAGGTTAAAATCTTTATCTAGTCTAAAGTCAATCTTGTCCCCGTCCACTACAACCAAAGATGCCATAAAGGGTTAAGCCAGTAAGAAAGATACTCTTAAGGAACATTTGGCAGCACCACCAAATAAGTCCTTGGAAGGACAGATTTTCTTAGACCTTGGAATAACCATATTATAGAAATAATGGAGGTAATTATTGAGAATTAAAAATCCTAATTCTACCACTAAAAGCAATAAATTAGTAAAAAGACAATAAATACAAAAACACACAAGATTTATAAACGTTCACCTCAGCGTAAGATTACGTCATCTTCTACCGATGTAATAATTCATTATGATGAAAGGAATTTACAAGAGAAAAGCAATCACCCTATTTTCTTTTAACCTCTATTTTATGGTGATAATTTAGAACTCTAATGACTGCTATCTATTTTAAGAAATTCCTAAACTGTACTTGATGAAATTTTACTGAAAGTGCATGCACTCTGAAAACGTATGAATGGTAAAATTCCATCCATTGGTGAAGGAAAAAAATTCATTTTACTCAAACAAGAGCTTATTTCGGAAAGCACAGCAGGGAATGTATTAGCAATAACTATACAGTCCTACTTGCTTCAAATCCTCTTGGTTTCTCTCAACTTTTGGATTTAAACAAATCAATGCCACCATCAAATTAGATAGAATCTAGACCATTCAATTTACCATAAGTGCTTAGAAGAAAATGCAGAAACGTAAAAATATTCTAAATGATGCATCACGAACTTGCAAGGTACATATAGCTAGACAACCTCGTATGCTGGAAAAACATAGATTAAAAGATACAAGACCTCTTTCCTCAAATAAAAAAAGATATCTTACATTTCTCGAACCACAGAAGGTCGAAAAATAAAAGCAAGAAACATGCATACAAATTTCATAATCAGATTCTTGCTACTGTTAATATAATTTGCCAAAGATAGTTTGCCTATTTATTGATTTCTAGCATTCGTGAAATAATACCCTCAATCATTGCTGGAAACAATATATACAAATCTCCAGTAAAGCTCATTTTTTTAAAAATTAATGTGTATAATTTATAAATTTATTCACACTCCCATGGTGAAACATGGACGCGTACATGAATAACACATATGAGATCTTTTACTGGAAGAGAAAGTGATATTGAAGGACTAATTTTTGATAGAGTTGAGCAATTTGCCGTCAATCCAATTAATTATTGACACATCATTTTATATTATCATGTCATTAATTTGGTGGATTATTGGTGAAGTTAACAAAGGTAAATTTGAGATGACAAGTTAATTTAAAAATGATGTATCACTAATTTATTGCGTGGACAACAAAAATTGAACAACAAATTACAGCTCTTTTTGGTAAGGTGTGAGTTAAGGAGAATACAACTTTAAAATGTAGCTAATGATGACAAAATTGAAATCTCCATTTTCATTCATTTGTTTTCTGAGCATGCTGTTGATTAATGATTTTTCTATTTTGAGTTATATTTTTAGGGATAATAATAAGCATGAAGTTCATAATGATTATTTCTAACCCTGCTCATTTATTCATTATCAAAGATACAAATATTATGATTATATTTCCTTGCTACATATAATTTACTCATCAATTATGTAGGGAAATTTTCCTGAATCTTGTTGACCTAGAATAAATTAAATTAGGTATGAATGCAGTCAAGAGAAAGATGTTTTTCTTGATATCCTATATGAACCCATCATTTTGGTACTGCAACCACTTCCCAATTAAACTTCGTTATCAAAACAAATAGAAAAATAAAGACAAACTTTTTAGCTTTGTTTTGACTCTTTGCCCTCCTCCACAATATGAACTTCGGTTTTAATTACTGATCAATTATGTTTACGACATTTCACCAGGTAATAAAACCAAGTATGGCTTTCAGCCTAGCAGGAAGGTTTTCATTTTACAGACTTGAAAGGGCCATAATATCCAAATTAAGTTACTATTCTGTTTTATTCATTGAAATTCTTATACAGCCAGCATGTTTGGCAGAAAGGATTATTCAGTAGATCAGCAAATCATTAGAGAAGGAAAGGATGCTACAATCTGAGCAATTCTATATACATCTGCAGTAGGCAATGGACTCTGTGCATATTCAATCCTTAGACTGATGGCAAGGTGATTAGTCTTGTGTATCAGTCTAGTTGGGGTTTTAGGATTTTGCTACGAGAAGGAATTTAACAGATGCAGTAACATAATAGAAGATGCAGTCACATAATTGGAGGTGAAAATTGACTATATTTAAAACAGTTAAATGATGAAATACATTGTATTGAGAATTATGTCAGCACAACGGGAGAGAGTGACTTTTGAAATTCTCATGCATGTCTGGATAGCCATGGAAATGATATTTCAGATTGTCCCAAAAAGGAAGCAACCTCTTTGATCACCAATTCAAACAAGGCAATTACGCGTGAACTAGGAGGAAAATAAAAATAAAGAGCAGCTCGAATTTCAACACAAACTAGAAAAGCATATAGAGAAATTCAACTAACAATTTTAAAAGTTGCCATAAAAACAGCACGCCCATTTTTATGGTGGAATCAAACTTTATGCATTTCAAAGGGAAGAAGAATAGTTCAACGTTGTGCATCGAAATTTGAAGTACAAATCAAGCATAATAAAATGTTAATTTCCTCCCCTCTTTCTCCTATATTTAAGCACTATTTTTCTTAAGTTCTAACTTATCATAGTAAAATGTTGTTTTTCGACACAGAAATTTAAGGTTGTTGTTCAGGATCTTGGGGGTGGGAAGAATTGCGTACCAGCCATAAAAGTGTTGAGCGGAGCTGGGTATAAAGAAGGGTCAAGTAAAGGAGAAGAACCACCACCACCACCAGCGGCGGAGGTTGTGACGGCAGAATTGGCCGTTCCAGTTATTAAATTAAGTTGTTGAACTCCTGCACTGACACTTCCACCACCAGATGAGGTGTCCCCGGCGATGTACTGGCTTTCAAGGCCTTGATCGTATAGAATGCCCTTAAATACATGTCCACCAATGTTCACTGCCGTCTGATATGCATACTGATCCTCAGCATCATCAATGGCGCTTACTCTAACGCAGCGAAAAACCGTCTCCAAATTCACTTCCGATGGGAAATTCCCAAGTTCTAACCCTACAAACATCATATACAAGTAAGGTCATATGATTTTAAAATTGTTTAAAAAACACTGTTAATACAAAAAAAAAAAAAGTAACAAACTATCATTGAGGTAAAGTGGGGTGGGGGAATAGGGTCTTCCCTGTCAAGAATACCTAAAAACAGTGTTCTGAAAAGGAGAAGGAAAAGCTGATAATGGGTTTTGGTTCGATCGATTTCAACTTTAAACGATTAAATTTGTTTCTAGTCGAGTTGAGTTTACCTGATGCATTAGCGATTATTCTAGTGCAAACAAGAGAGGAAGAAGCATTTGGATTCTCTCTTTGCCTTTTTGCAGTGTCTCTTTGTGGTTGCTGCTGCTGCTGTTGTTCTTGCAAAGTGGCAAGCTGTTGCTGTCTCTCTCTTCTTTTGGCAGCAGGAACCCAAGTGCTCTTAACATGAGTTTGGCACTGAAACCCTCGGCTCTTGCAGCAAGTTCTACATCTCATATAAGAACAATCTTTCTTAGCTTGATTCCCACAATCCTGGCAGCTAATTCCACCAGCACCACCTTCGCCGCTGCTCCTCATCATAAGAAATCCTGACCTAGGAGAATCATTCGAGATTTCGAAGCCGGTTCTACTCGGCCCAACTCCAACGCCTAATCCTCCTGCTGATGCATAGAGATCTTGAAGCGGATGGTTCTGGTTGGGCTGGCGTTGGAGGAAATGTTGATTTTCCGGCTGATTAGGGTGGTTCTGCCAAAGTTGCAAGCTTTTATATGGTATGTCTTCATTTCTGAACAAAAACCAGCTTTCTGGGTTGATATCTGAGGGTGGATTGTTGTGGTGGCTACTGCTTTCTTGTTCTTGATTGCTTCTATTGGCTCCGCCGCCGTAACCTCCACCTAGTGAGAAAAAGCCAGCCATGTTGACACCAACTCTAATCCTTTTCTAGACCTCAATTGGGACTGACAATCCATAGCAGAAACGCCAAACAGACATGACAATGACCCCAAGAATGCTAAGGGCACGCCTTAATTTCTCTGGGTACTGTTTTTGATTTCTTGAATTCTGGGCATAGGTATGTATGTATGTATGTAAATCAATTCTGTGGCTGTGTCGACGCAGAATTACAGCTCTGCCACGCCGCCGTTACCATGGCTTCTAAAAGCATTCAGCTTTCTCTCTGCAACCACCAATTTACAAGTCTGTCTTACCCTCAGAACAGAAAGAACCTTTCGATCTATTTACACACACACAGAGACTCACCCACTCTTTCTCTCTCTACATCATCATCAAATTGAGGGGAAGAGATCCAAAGGTGTTAGACATCTGCATGCAGATTAACGGCTATGACTGGAGCCACGTAGATTTCTCTCCTCTGAACCGGAAACCCTGCTACTTTATGTCGCTGTCCATTTAATTAACTAATTATTTCTTGATCCCAAGCTCAATATTCGTTCTTTAACGGAATAATTGCAATTTACATCCCCAAGTTAATTTTCAATTTTGTTGTATAACTAATTCTCCTTAACTTAGCCCTATTTGATTTTCTTTTCTTTTTCTTTAATTTATTTTTCATACTTATTTTCAAACACACGTTTACACAATAAAATATTATACATATAAATCTAAAATCTTTTATTATTTTTTAACCACACATTCTCCAAAAAAACTAATATTCAAAACTATGTTTTTTAAATTTTAAGGCCACCAAACAATGGCTTATATAACTTTATGAAGTTAGATGTACAAGAGTTAATCGACAACTAAACAATATTTTGGTTGTTGAGTACTGATTGTTCAATTATAATGAAAAGATGAAGATCAATTTAGGACTTGTTTGTCTTCCTTTATTGGGAGAAAAATGGAGTTATGAATAGTATTTTTGAGAGAACGTGTAGTTGAAATTTAAAATAATTTTATTGATTTTTGTGTATAATATTTTATTGGGTGAATTTGTGGTGGAGAATCTTACTGTAGTAAATAATATTTTAGATTAATGGTAAATAAACATGGGTTTACTCTTTTTAAAAGTTGGATATTAAATTGCTATTGGGATAATAGATTAAGGATCAATAAAGAAGTTTTCATCTGCCATATTTTGCATAAGTTACTTTAACTATAAATTTTGAATTATCGTGTAGAGCTAAACATAGGGTCACAATTATTTTCACTTGCTATGATGCTTTGACAATTACGTTTTAAATAATTTCGCCCACGTTAGAAATGAAGCCTTAAAATTGAGATATTTTGAATTTTGATTTGGTACGGAATATTTTTTGGGAGGGCGGTGGGAATTTTTGGGATTCGAAAAAACTTGATTATAGTTGTTATCGATTAAGCCCTTGTTCAATAGCTATTATAAATAGAGATTCGATGAAAATAATATTTTGAATAGTAATTTTTTAATAAATGTGTGATTAAAAAGTAGAAAAAAAAATTTGAATTTATGTGCTGACTATTTTATTGTGTGAACGTATATTTGAAAATAAATATGAAAAAAAACATGACTAATTTTACAATGAGGGGTGGGAATATTCACATGATATAATTTAATATTAGAAATTATGTAGAAATTAAAGTCAAAAGTTAATTGTGAAATTTTGAATATTACTTTATTACTCAATGCTGAAATCACAAGTGCGAACCTATACGACAATCAGCTAGTATTTCTAAGTTAGTCAAAATTCAAATCATGTGCGAACCTATAACATTGTCATCTAATATTTATAATACGAAATCACAAGTCTTATCTTTATCATGAATGATAAGCGCATGAAACGTGTGAGCACAAATAGTTGAAAGAGCAAGAACACTCCTATTTGTTTTCATATCGTATTCCACTTTAGGAAAATCATGATGGAAACACGTCTGAATAAAAATGCTAAACCTTTTGAAAGTAACATCACAGTCAATGAATTAGAACATGTTACATAGTGAATAAAACATGAAAAAATAATAGATTCAATTAAAAATTCATTAATAAATGATTGCCACGTGTCATTAAAGAAAAAGGACTTAATTACCCCTCTTGATATCATCAAATATTTGTAAATAATCATAGATTCAAGCATATATAAAATTTAGGAAAAATTGAATACACACTTTTTTCAAATATTTAATTCCCTCTCAAACTCTTATTTTCAGCAGATTTCAGTTTAGGGAGAGAATTTGTTAATCTTGATTTTGAGGTCAACAAATTAGCGCTATTTGTGGGAAATCTACAACAACAATAACTATGATTTCAATCTTTTTGTGAAAAGAGCCATCGAAAACTCTTAGAAAATGAGTCAAGTCGAGATAAATCCTATTGAGGTTAAAACTTTTATGCTAGAACGGAAATCCTTAAAGCGAACGATGAATATAGCAATATCAATCCAAAAAAGCAACGACAAAACCCCTTGAAAAGTTGCCAACATCTGGTTCAGTAACGAAAAACTTTGTCACCAATGTAGAAAAATCTCCACTGCTCATACCATATAGAATATGAATGTAAGTATAAGGGCATTGACAGCTAAGAATGTATTCCCACGAACAATGACAATAAATCCTCCAAATACCAAGTTGGATTTCAATTTAGAATTCTAATCCTGCCCCATAAGGGTGTGCGGAAGTGCCGGACTATGAAATCTTGGAGCATTTTTGATAGGTTGGGAGAAAAAGTGAACTCTCACAGAATGAGATATCATCTTGATTTTCCCTCTAATTGAAGGAAGGCAGAAAGTTTACCTAAAGCTTCATATTCTGCCTCCATCTAAGGAGTAAAAAGATAGGTCTATGAGATCATATGAGCTGGATGATGAGGATGAGATATTACTATTCTTGAGAGAGATCATATAGATTCTTATTCCTAGTAATTTTATTCAACTAAAAATGGAAAAGTATAATGTGAAGGATGACATTAAAAAGATGAAGCCAAATAAGGAGAATCCATCGTTGAAATGGCGAACATTCCATCCAGCATTGAGTGGCTTAACAAAGAGATGGTACAGTAAGCTTTCAACAGGGTCAATCAAGAGCTGACCACAATTGAAACAAGCCTTCCGGCACCTTCACGGGAAGCCACGTTGACTCAATGAAATGATGGAGGGAGAGGGGAAAACATTGAAAAGCTACTTTGCTCGCTTTAAAGTTGAGATTATTTCTTGTAAAACTATATATGGTGAAAAAGTAATGAATGTTCTACGGAATGAACTTTCGATGGAAAATTCCTTTTGGAGAGATGCTCGAATATAAACCCCACCACATATCACCAACTCTTCAATCTTATTCAGCCGAAATTCTTATGGAATAAACTATAGAAAATAGGAAGAATATAGAACAGGGACAAATGGAGAAGCAAAAAGAAAAAAAGAAATGGAAGGTCATGATGCAGAGGCTATTAAAGCCATGTATGCGCTCTGTTGAACACAAAGGGTATGAGAACACTATGTTACACGTCCATCGCAATTGGCAATCGAAACTATGTTCCACCCCTCGAGTTTTGTAACCTAAAATCTTACAGAATCCACAGTATCAGAGACCATGAAACAAAATAGTATCCCGAAGCCATCAACGAAGCTAGTAGAGAGGTCTCCCTAGAACAACCAAAGAGAAGAACATGGTCGAGGACTAGGACCAATAAATGTGAGATCAGTACATGCACCGGTGATTACCTCATATCATTATCCACTATTTAGGATGATCAATACTATCATTATCGGACCCCATGTAGGAGGAAGGACAATATACTCACAGAGGAACTATAGCAAGCATCCAAGAAGCCAACATTGGGGAACTATTATGTACTAGGTAATACTAAAACTAGATCTTCTTCAATTGAATTTATGAACATTGATGAATACAAGCAATAGTAGCTCGTAATGGTCTTAATCAAATGCACGTAGATAACGAAAGCTTAGTTAATATTATGCTCGGAAGTGCATATGGAAAAATGCAGATTGATCAACTATGGATCCATATGTTAGATTCTCTATATGGCTTCACCAGAGAAGTCTACTCCCATGCAAACAAATTACTTTAGCAATAGAGCTAAGAAAAGAACCCAAGGTGTTTTAAGAGTACTTGGACTTCTTAATTTTTGTAGTAGATCCACTTAAAAATGGAATCTTGGGGAGTCCCACTCTAAAACAAATGAAAGCAATAACATCCTTCCATCACTTGTGCATAAAAATGCCAACGTCTATGGGAATAGCTTGAATAAAAGGTAACCAAAGGGCCGCGCGACAGTTCTACCTTTATGCTTTGAGAAAGGCAGCCCCATTAACCTCTGAGGTGAATACAACAATGATAGTTGAAACAGATGATCCTATGGAAGAAGAGTATGAGATTGATGACTCAATTGATCATCGCATAACTTAATACATCTCTGAAGCTGTAGTGATTCAAGAGCTGAAAAGATTTTCCATTCGTGTGGAGGATTCAACGAAGGTCTTAAAAATTGGCCAGGGCCATACACTACAATTAAATTGATGAGGCTAGAAACGTACAAACTTGTGGACAAAATTGACAAGCTTCTCAAACACCTTTGAAATGAAGAACATATTAGAATGTAATCAGTGAATTGTTTCTTTTTTAGACAAAGTCAATTTCGCTTGTGTTGAAATAATAATTCCCACGTGCAAATTATAATTGCTTAAATAAAACAAATGAAATCGTGATGTCTTCTGGCTGTATTTTAATGATTCTGCAAAACAAATAATTATAGGGAAGCTGTGTATATTAACGAGCCAACTACCTTAACCTATCAAATTAGTTATCAAGGAAATTGTGTAACATGAATCAAGCGAACTTGTTAACTTGTGTAGTTAATGCAATGTTATGTATTTAAACAAATTAATTGTGGCGTGTCATATCTTAGCTAGCCTTGTCAACGAGCTGAGCCCAGCCCAGCCCAGTCGAGCCACGAGCCGAAACTCAAAGCTCGAGCTCGGTTCAAGCAAAACATGTCCGAGCTTTTTTGTGTCCGAGCCCAGCAAAAGCTCGACTAAAAAATTGAGGTTTGGCCCGAGCCTTAGCTGGACGAGCTGGCTCGTGTTTTTTTTTTTAAAATTCGTTATACATCTAAAAAATATTTTAATGAATTTAAAATTTGTGTAATTTATACGTATTAAAAATAATAACTTAATATTAGCGTATAGAAAAATACAGCTAAAATTAAAAAAAACTTTAAAAAAAAATAAAAAGTTGTAGGCATCTGTAATTGACCAAGAATATGTAAAGAAGTATAAATAAACCTAAGAAGGCATTAATAAAGGGAGAAAAAACTTTGAGAAAGGGAGATACAACGAGAGATCGAAGAGCCTAATTCAAAGAAGAAAATAATCACGAAATTCGAGTTTAAAGCGTTGATTGGAAGCGGAAGAAGACCTTGGTGCAAGATTTAATTCGTTTCTACATCTTTATCCAATTAATCTTGTTATGTATTCAAAGATATTTATTTGTTTTTGTTTTTACATTATGCGTAGCTAAACTTTAGAGTAGGGCAAACAATGTAGTCTTTTGTGATCCTTGATTATTTCATTCAAAGATTTCTGTGGTTTATTCTTTTATGTGTTGATTTTATTATGAGCGTTATGTTTTGAATTATTTGATTACTAATTTGATGATTACTTGAGTTTCTAATGAATCGAGTGGTGAGTTTGAGGCTTAGACCATATAATAAAATTCGGTAAATTAGTATAACGTGTAGAGATACCTATACTAATTATTGAGGTTATAATATGAATTTTTAGAACTAGTGTTTCGTTTAACTAATGGTAATTTGCATAGAGATATGGAATTGAATTAGTTAAATATGTTCAATGAAAATTCGAGAGGGATAAATTAAATACAATAGACGAATTCGACCGAACACTACATTAGGTTAAAATCTTGAATTAAAAATTAAGGTTATCAATAGATGAAATTTTTTTGCCCTAATATTCATCATGTATTTGAATTTTAATCAATCATTGTTTGCAAGATTTTGATATTTTCAATTAGTTAGAAGTAATTAGGAAAACATAATCTCACCCATAAAAAATATTTACAAATATTACCATTCTTTATTTGTCTTTTTATCAAATAGGAGTTAGGAAAAGTAGATTAAATCTAAATTATAGTCCTTGTAGGAACAATAATCCGGACGCAATGGTCTACTATATTACTTGTTAAGATACCGTACACTTGCGGTACTTCTATATGTTAAGTTGGAGCTGAGGGAGAGAGTAATCGTTGCCTAATTGTGATTAATTACACTTAGGGGTGCCATATATTTTTTTTTTCATGTGTCCCAAAGTGATTGGGTTGGATAAAGGTGTACACACGTTAGTCTTGGAGTGAGAGAAATCAGAATATAATGACGATGTTCCCCAAATGACGACGACAATTCCTTTCTTCTGAAGACAAGTCGAGCTGAACTAAATTGGGAGTTTCACCTTGATATAATGATCTTATTTTGAGATTTAAACTCAGCCTAAAACCGGCTTTATGAACTCTTAAATTGATGGAGGTTAACAAGCAAAATCGTTATTGAAGCACACATGAATAAAAATGTTAAACCTTTTGAAAGGACATCACAATCAATGAGTAAAAAACACGTGGCATGGTGAATAAATCGTGAAAATGTAACAAATTCAATTAAAAGCTCACTAATCATTGATCGACATGTGCCGCAAAGAAACCCTTTTGACTTCACCATATATCTATAAATAGTCATTCAAGCAAATTATCCATACACTCTTTTCAAAAGTAAATTCCCTATCAACTCTTATTTTCTGCAAATTTTATTTGAGTTTAGGGAGAGAAAACCTTGGCTAGGTATGAATTAGTTAATCTCGATTTTGAGTTCAACAGTTGTATATTTTTATGAGTTTAATTTAGTCAAGTGTATATATATATATAATTTATTAAGTTTTTCATTACTTGAATAATTTCCTATTAAATTCAACTTTGAGAAAAAAAATACATTGATCTGATTCATGCTAGCCAGAACTCATTGACAATGATCAATTACATCTTCCCCTTGAAATGGAATAAGTGAGGTGAAAATATACCAAAAAACGAGGTCGAAGAAAACTTAAGGGATCATTCTCGAATGCCAAAACGATATCAATATGTCAATAATAAATGTGCGACAACGGTTGAATTTCATTTTGATAAACATGTTCATTTTACAAGTTCGTTTAAGAAACAAACCTAATACATGATCCAACTAAAATTCTTAAACTTTTTACTAGTTTAACCGTAAGATTTATATTGTACAAATTAACTAGGGTTTCCAGGAAATTAGACCAATTTATAATAACTGAAGATGAACATAACTTAATTTGAATTATTAACAAATGGTGAGTGATTAAAACACGTTTAGTGACAACCATGGTTAGAGTGATTTTGCGGGGACCATTTTGGTTAGGAGGGCTTCTCCTTAAGATTTAATAAAAACTTTATTAATTTTGGGGTTGACAATAATAGTAAAGAGCATATAGGTCATTTAATACAGTGATTAGTAGTTAATACGTATACGGACCCCGCCGGCCTCAAACTCCGCCGCCGGACCTACCATAGGGATACTATTTGTAAATTTTGCAATTTGGTCCCTCATCTTTTGAATATATTACAGTCACCGAATTGACGTGATTTTTTTATTTATTTTTTTTATGCCCACTTGCAGCATCATTGGATACTCTAGAATCACACGGAATTTTATAGGCACGTAGGAATAGATGCCTCGATACATGAGAGATTTAGGGTTTGTCAATAAGTTTTCACAGAATTTTGAGGTTTTGTTTACCAATATTTTTAGGTTATACATAATATTTATGCTTGTCAATATTTTATTACTTTTTGTCCCTGAATTTGTTCTTTTTAAACAAATTCCATATTTTGTAAGAATTATGCTATATGTATATAAAAGTTGACACATTTATTTGCACTCATATCATGTGACAAATTTTAATAATACATTTTTAAATCAACTGTCAAAATTTTAATATACAGGAAGGTGTCAATCAAGGTGTACATTTTGTGTGTACAATTAATTTAATGACTTTTATAAAACTAAATAATAAGAAAGAAATATAAGAGAAAAATATAATAAGTTAATAAACTTGTGTGTATTTTGTTAAGAATAAAATGCCTATATTTATAGAGAAAAATTAGGGCAACAAATGATACAATAGTCATAGTAAATAGGGATGTAGGAGTATAATAATTATTCACAAATATTACTTTATTTACAATACTCTCCATTGAGTTCATGTTTAACACACATTATTCCAAAATAGATTATTTCAAAACTCATTTTCAACCACATATTTTTCATCGTATCAATAATTTTTTCTTACTTTTTAAACACATATTTCTCATCATATCACTATTTAAAATACATTATTTTCTCAATAATATCCATCAAACATCCCCTGAATGATTATTTATACAATGTTGTCTCATTGAAAACCTTGTTTTGGCAAAATTTCGTTGAGACAAAAACACAAAACAAATGAAAAAAATAAAAAATAAAAATAAAGATAATTTGAAGTTATAAAATGCTGCATCTTTAAAGCATTGTCAAGAATATCCAATTAGATAAAACTTGAGCTAAGCAATAAAAGTAAAACTACTTCCCCTGATTTCAATAAATGAATTTTTTTTTGTGTCGAGTCATCTTTGTCTTATACGTCAATGTTTTCAATATTACAATTTTGATATAGTATATTCCATGCTGTCTTGTTACAGTCCCAAGCAATAACTTCTTCATACAAGATATATATCTATCTTCGTTGACTTTGGTAACATGATTGTTCGGAAAACAGATATTGTTGTTCTCTTCAAGAGTCACATACATAAAATTATAACATAATCATAAGTTATATTAAGGGTAAATGTCCTTTAAATTATGTATATTCATTATAGAAAGAATTTCTCGTTATAAAACCTTATTATGAAAAGTCTCGTTGGAAAAATCATAATGAAAGAAAAATAGTACATTATTCTGTTGATTAAGTTATAAAAGTTGACTTATTAAAAATTTTACAAGAAAATCCAATAGGTCAGAACTTTGGTCAAATAAAAAAGAGGACACACATATTTACTCTCCTTCGTGATAATATCATTTGATTTATAAGTTTCAACCATATTAATCCTTCAAGGATAACATTAATAGTCATGGCATATGAGTTAACTATAAGTACACTTCAATTTTCAGTTATCGTTAGGATAACAAGATATTGATTTGTGGTCTTTGCAAAATTTATTTGAGAGTCATACATTAAACGTTATGATTTTATTTTTTCATTTACTTTTTCATAAGTATACACTTTTAGATGTTTGAACTACATGTCTGAAACTTCATGTTTCTCTAATAAATTCAATTTTACTAGGGTTATGTCATTTCATTCGACCAGTTATTTCTTCGATCATATGCGTCAACAAATTTATTTTGATATCTTTACTATTCATAATATGAAGCGGAAAATCACGTACAAAAATATTGTCGACAACCTTTTTCCTTTTGATTCCATTTCTTTTCATGTAAAGATATAACTTATTGAGATATCTCTACTTTCAGTAT
The DNA here is from genome assembly GCA_903798345.1 of Fraxinus anomala. NCBI lineage: Eukaryota > Viridiplantae > Streptophyta > Magnoliopsida > Lamiales > Oleaceae > Fraxinus > Fraxinus anomala. Next base: position 19,964 of record CAIGRN010137196.1, read on the forward strand.
TTCAAATACTTGAACCTCTTTTGGGATTTTATAATTAGTTACCGACATGGACATTTTCCAACCGGGAAATCACGATTGAATCCCCATTTTGGGGTCAGGAGTGCGGGAAGGTCATATTCTTACTATATCTACATATTCTCCAAAAGTATACACATCCTAAATTTTATCATTTTCCTTATTTTCTCTATTTTCTTTTTGAGATTTTTATTTTAACATTGCATTTATTTATGCTTCTGTGTGCCATAAATATATTAAATATAATGTTATTGAATTGTCCTCCCAAGACGTTAATTCAAGAACATTTAAAGTTGGTGTGTGAGATATTGTTGATCTCTTTATTTGTTCGAACTGTTTTTTTTTTTTTGCAAAGATTTAGATAATATAATGATGCATTTACTATTATATATATAATTTAACTTCTTAATTCCTCTCCTATAATGAACAAATTCTTCTGTCAAATTGATAATCTGCAAGCCGTGCCATAAAATATCATTTGTTAGAGTTTGAGATATTGTATAAGGTCTCAATCTACGTATTTATTCTTAGTATTCTTTACTTTCCATCTTAGTGTATTGTGGTGGGTCAATTATATATATATAAAATTGGGAATCACTATGTTCTCAATAGTAATGGCTTAATAACTAATTGAAGACATTTATCAAACAATAGTATTGAATCGTTTACCACTATTGCAACTAACACTTGTTAAATTGTTGAGATTAGTCTTAATAGCACTAAAAATATCGTCTTGATAGTGTAATATGAAAATTAAGATCATAATTTACAATTTGAGCGATAATTTCACATAACTTTAGGTTGCGAATATCATACATTAATCTGGTAGATGTATTATATTTATTAAATACAAATAATATCTAGATGGTCAAAATAGAGGGTAACACGATCCCATATATCACTCCAATTATTTTTGAAGATTATAAAGATTTAATTCCAACATTAGTTAGTGATGATCAATGACCAATTTATAATAGAAAACAAGCATTATATGTGAGTTCATTGATTTGAAAAATCTTCTTGTTCTTTTTAAATATTCAGTTAAATTCTTATTTTTCATTATTATTGATCCAATGATGATTTAATTAGACATGTCAAACAATAAAATATTAGAGTTATTGAATCAGACTCAATATATGTTTATTTCAATTTTCTTTTTTGATACCCAGATATCCCATCTTACGCCAACCTATGTCCTGGACCACCCATCACCGGTCCCTCAACAATGGGCGGAAGTAAATCGCGGTATATGCCCAAGTTGACTAGGGTCCGTGCACTCTTTATACTCTTGACCCCAAGGGAGCCTTCCTCCATGAATATTACATCACCAAGCTGCTCCACCCACAAATGAGTAGTACATCACTCAGCTGCTCCATCCAGGATTCGAACTCCCCACCCTGAGGTTGCAAGCCCAGCAATGTCCATTCTTTGCCAATTTGGATGTGTCCCGGGGGGCATGTTTATTTCAATTTTACTAATATTAATATAGTGTATCAATTAAGAACACCATTAGAAACTTTGTATGTTTCTTTTTTATTAAAAGGAGAACATATTAATAGCAATAGTAAGTTTATCCTTCCATATAACAATATAATTTATTCTTCTAGAGCTTTAAATAAGATTTGTAAATTACATTTTAATAACATTAACTTTTATCATTACCCAAAAGTATATTTTTTTCACTGGATTGAGTGTGACATTCTTCTAAATTATTGATATGTAAAAATAGATTCTATTCTAGAAACAATATTACAATATTTTTCTAGAATATTTATGATTGAGTTGTGTATTTTTTTTTTAAATATCAACACAGTATTCATCTAAATTATTAATGCGATATTCAATTATATCATATTTAGTTATGATTCTTTGGGAGTATAAACTAATTAATTATGACTATAAATCATATGATATTTTTTGAAATTTGTGCTACTTAAGGAGCATAACATGTATTATTCGAGAATTGAAACTTATAAATTTATGCTCTTCAGGAACAATAAAACAATATTTTTTCTCTTTAAATATTAATGTATATAGTTGTTTTTCGGACAAAAATATTCTTCTATAACATTGATTTGTGTTATAATATTGTCTTCTTAAAAAAAAATAACAATATCCTTTCGAAATATTGTAATATCTGAATTTGCGCTTCTCCAAAAGCAACACTTTTTTTTTTTATATATAAGAATGATAATTAATAATAACCAAATATTATCTAGAATACCGATTTAAAATTTATACTCTTCCAAGAGTAATAATACATCATTCTTATGAAATATTGATATTTATAACGTTTTGTTTCTTTTACAATAACTATATAAGATTTTACTAGAATATTGATATACCGTGAATTTATGCTTCTTTAAGAACAATAACATGATATTCTTTTGAAATATTTATATAAAGTGGGTTGTGTTTTTTCACGAACATCAACACCATATTTGGTTAGAATAAATATAATTTTTAGTTATGCTTTTTCAAGAGGATAAACATCATTGAATATTTGTGCTCTATTCACGAAATTAACAATATTATGCCTCTGTTTGATGCTCATTATTTAATAAAAACTCATTTTGCAATAGTGAATTTTTGGAGCATATGTGGTTAAAAAGTATAAAAAAAAATTGAGTTGACGTGCAAAATATTTTATTGAAAGAATGTGTGATTCAAAATAAGTTTTAGAAAAAATGAATTTTGAAATATAAATATCAAACACGGACTATATATTCTTTGAGAATATTAAAGATTATAAAGTTGTGCTCTTAAGAAGCAATAATATCATATTATGTTATAATACGAAAATACGCTTTTACTGGAACATTAGTTAAATCGAAAGATTTAATCGATTTAAAACTTTACAAATATGACATAATAAATTAGAAAGATTTCTAAAGAATCGACTTACTTGCCCCTTGTTTGGGTTCTATTTTAACGTGATTTTGAGAAAAATGAATTTTGAAATAGTAACATTTTTATAGAATGTGTGGTTAAAAGGAACGAAAATTTTTGAATTTACGTGTAATATTATTTTATTGAATAATATGTGATTGAAAATGAATTTTGAAAAAAAAAAATAATTTTGGTTAATGGAGCTCACACAAGGACTTGGATTTAAATTCTTTGAAGAACCATAAATAATTGACAAATTTCATATTTTCAAAGATATAAATTTGAAAAATTTCACACTACTTAAAAAATTTGCTATTGTTTACGTAGCTATTGTCCTTGTATACCAACGTTTTGATCACAATTGCACAAGCTCTCCAAATATGCAAATATCTACAATGTTGATCTTGAATTTTCTCTCTTTTGGGTGAGCTTTTTCGTGCGATAACATGTTATAAAACTAAAGAAATAAGAAAGAAATATATAAGAGAAGAATAGAATAAATCAATAGACTTATATATATTTTATTGAGAACCAAAATACTATATTTATTAGGTAGAGTTAGGTTTGTAATGAATGTAATAGTCATAATAATTACAGTTCTAGGTGTATAATGGACATTCACAAATATTACTCTATTTACAATACATGATAATTTTAAATATATATAGATGCATAACACACTCATTACGGACAAATATTTTCAATAAACTCATCACTAAGTTTGTTATTGACAAAAGCAAATCCCATAATTTTTGCGACAATGTACTAACCACGTTTGGCAGCATTACCAATGGTAAAATATTTATCGTCAATAAAATTTACCAATGCGCCACTAAAATCATCTATTACCTCAATTATTTTATTTTAATAAACACATATTTTTGAATTTAATATATATCTAGTTACAAAATCTATGAAATTGTGATATAACAAAATTATTAATTAGGACTGATGTGTTGAAAGTAAAATGAAGAAGAGTCCAAATTGAGAGTAATTTACATTTCTTTGGAATAAAAGAGAAGGTGAAAACGAAAAGTTGCTGGAATGGATCCCTAGACTAAAGATCATAGCCAGTTAGATACAAGTATTTAACAATTGAATGATTATAAGCTACTTAAGCCACAAAAACAAGTAGAGATTTGGTACTTGATATGTAAAGTTGGAAGACCTAAATATAGAGTAAAAAATCTAGTCTTGAATCATAAATTATAAAGTTGAAAATGTTGTTGATTTTTGTTCAAACTTAATTACACTTCTTAATCTCTAACAATAATTTCACTTAACTAACTGCCAGACCCCTCCTACATTTATACACGTACACTACTTCCCACATCTACTTGTAGATCTTAAAGTGTCAATTAATCTAATCACATAGAAACACGTACTTGCATTTGATCAAGTTATTTTAAGTTTAATACATTCATGATTTGTTAGATAATGTGGATTATACAACAACAAACACTGTTAATAAAAATAAAATTAAAATTTTATCTATTATATTGTTCAGTATGCACCACACACGTGATTGAAGAACAAATATGTATATAGACGTTTATGCTTATTCTAGTTGATTAATTCTATGTTAACATTTAATTTGTTAAAAATTGACACATAGTAAAGGAAGGATTCCATATTTTATTTCTTGAGATTTCTCGTAAGTCTTAGTTTCTTGTAATTACTAAATGTTACTCTCGAAATTCGGAATAAAACTAACACATTTTGTCTAGAGCATTTGACGTTGTAGTCTCAATAGGTTAATTAGTAAGGAGACACATTTCTCTTTGTAGCTTGTTTGTTACGAAGATAGTACCTCCCCCTAATTTTTCCCTCACTTGTTCAAGTTGTTTTTTTTAAAAAAATTATAGTATTCCACCGCGTTTATACTTTTTACACTTGTACGCTTGTAGGGGTCCATGATTGACCCCTCCTTCGCGTCCATATCTATCGAAAAAATAGAACTTTAAATACTTATTTGACATATGGTATTACAATCATTTTGGATAGCATAATGAACATAATTTTATTTTTATTTTTCGTTGTACATATTGTTTTTGCATTAGATCCACTTTAATAAAATATTTGGTGAATTCAGTACAGATTGATATACAATATTGCGTACTGAAAATGATTTAGAATTAACAAAAACTATTGAAAAACAATATAATTTGAAATCCATTATATAAGCAAATTCTCACCATTTATAGGCATCAGTACATTTCTAAGATACTCTCTAAATAATAATAAAAAAGTTCTTTATTTTGTAAAATCAATACTTAAAAATAAGCTCAACATACTATGTTTTAGAGACTCAATATTTAAAAATAAGTTTAAAAGACTCTTTATTTTGAATTTTTGGAATAGATTTGCGGTTTGACTCTTCACTCTTTATTCTTACTTTATAATGATTACATTAATAAGTTACATAATTCAATACTTTAGTTTTTAAATTATTTAAATTATATTTGAATTGATTGACTATTAACATATAAAAAATTATGTTAAATAAAAAATAAGTAGAAATCAATAAATATTTCTTGAAAAAGGCAAAATGAAGAATAAAAATAGATAGCATTGTTGGAGTTTATAAGAAATTTTATTCTAAATATAAAAATGACCTTTATTATACGTAAGATGCTCTTTATAAATAGAAAATCTCTTGAAAATGATCACACACAATTTAACAAGAAACAAAACTCATAAAACCATAAAATATTAAAATAAAGTAATTATAATATTAGTATGTAATAAACTTATTAAAAATTCTCATGTATAAAATAAATTATTGAACAAAAAAGTAACAAAATTACTATGCCTTGTTTGGCGCCACTAAAAATCTAATTAAAATTTAAGTTAAATTTAACAATTAGCTTTAACAACATATTTCTTAGGACCTATTACTTTTCAACCACATATTTCATCAAATTTTATCAAAACATGCTAAACGTTTGATTTTAATCTCTAGGGGCTAAATATATGCTCAAAACTTTAATGCCTGTGATTATTCTACCTAGACTTTTGACTATCCTGTTAAATTACAAAATTAATGCCACTATAAAAAGTCAGAGGTCTACAATTTAAAATAATCATATTTATCATTAGTAGATGTTATTGTCTCTTTATGTGGTGGTGAGTCTCTAATTCATTTTTTAATGGAGTTGTTATACATTTCATTGCTATAGATAATTAATCCAAGAGTTCACTACTATATAAACATATGATAACTTCTACTAATAATAAATAACAACATATCTTCACACGGACTTTACACTAGCAATTTGACATGACTCGTTTTGAATCACTTTTATGGACTCAAAACATAAAGTGCGCTAGGATAGAAGTCAACTAGGTGTTAATTCCACCCTATAGGCTGATCTGCTACCAATTGTAAATAAACAAATGTCATTATATGTCAAGTAGAAAAAATGGTTACGGGGATTGGGAAAACATTGCTTTTGCTAATTCAAAATGAAGGGCAATGTAAAATCAATCTATTTTCGATATCGTATATAGTTAGCTCATTCATCTTAATTAGCAATTCAAGCTACATATCAAGGTCAAGGGACCGAAATAATGTATATGCACATCCAATTTATACAAGACAAAAAAACTATCTCATTGTTTGGCCCCAATTTCGGAGAATTTATAAATTTTGGAATAGTGATTAATGGGAAAATACGTGGTTGAAAAATAATAAAAAGTTTTAGATTTGTGTGTAATATTATTTTATTTGGAGAATGTGTGGTTAGAATAAAAAAAAATAAAAAAGAGAATTTTTAAAAAATTTAATGGGGGCTCTTGTTTGGGACACATTTTTGGACAAAAAATGCATTTTTAAATAAAATTTTGCTTCATGTACAGAAGCAAAACCAACAAAAAAGCAACAGAACACTCACACACGGTGGGGCCCGTGCATTTTTTATTTTTTTAAAATACACGATGGAGCCCGCGCATTGTGAGTATTCTGATGAATTTATGTGTAAATCTTTCTGTACATGGGGAATTATTCTTTTAAATAGTGTTTATTGGAGATTGTATGATTAAAAAGTAATAATTTTTTTGATTTACGTGTAATATTATTTTATAGGAGAATGTGTAGTTGAAAATGAATTTTAAAAATATTTTTTTTTTGTAAAAATGGAGGCCAAGCATATGCTATAATATATCACATCGATTTAGCTCTTAATTGACAGGCTCTTCAAAGCTGTCAAAATTCAAATGCTATGATGAGAAAGAGGTTTGAAAATATGAGATGATTACTTGGTGGTAATTTATCAAATAATTTGGTTAATAATATTAATTAATTTATTTATGTCTAGAAAGACTGTTCTTTTCCTTTAAGCCGAAGCCCAAGTCTGTTTGGGCCGGTGGACGGTGATGTGAGCTTAACCCATTTTTTGTAAATCCTCTCCATTCCACAACAATGGGTTTCCCATGAGCCTATATACATTTCTAAAGAATGAATAAATTACCAAATGTCACATCTAAGAAATGAAGTTTGGTCCATTTTAAAATTAAGAAACAAAGTTTAAAATTTCAACATTCAGATATTAATTAAATTTTATTTATGAAATAATTAATTAAAAATACATTTTATTAATTAAATATATTAAGGTCACAATTCTATACTATTTCATCACAAATTATCGAATTAATTGATCATAAATTATTTCTAGATCACGAATAAAAAATTTTACATGTTACAAATCAAAAAATTTATAAGTCATTTATTCATCGATCAAAAATTAAAAAAAATTATATGTCACAATTTATTTATTGATCAAAAATCACAAATTTCATAAGTAACGACTTAAATTTTTAGGTCACAAAATATCCAATTTATTGGTCATAATCTCAAATAATTGGTCACAAGTATTTGTTTATTACAAATTAACCAATTTATTCATTACAACAACTAAATAATTGGTCACAAACCCTCTTTATACAACCCTAACCCAACCCACCACCACCACCACCACCATCGTCACCACCACCGTCTGTACTAAGAATCACAACCACCATCTCTTATATCTCAATCTCAATCTCCATCTCCACTACAATACATCACCACCAAAAAATCACTAAACCCGTCATCGTCGTTGCCACCACCACCACCATCAACTGTTTTAACAATCATCACCACGACCACCTCAATTCCACCATCTCCTTCACCTCTTCTACACCACAACCATCAATATCAACGCGACGATGCAGACTAAAACAGAGAAAATAGATCAATACCTCACACCAGATGAATCATCGAGTGACACAGAAAATAGATCAATGAGAAAACAAATGAAACAACATTAGCAACACTTCGCTACAAAGCTGCGCGCGACAGTCGTGTGCAATGGTGGTTCTGCATGCGATCGTTGCAGTGTCCTGTGTAGTTATCGCACGCCCAAACCAGGATCGATCGTTAGAGTCTTCTTTCTTCTACCAGTTGTCGCCAGAGTCGCCAGAGAGAGAGAATGAAGACGTTTGTTATGTGATTTTTGATTTTAGAATTTTTAGGATTTGGGTGGTTATATGATAGAGAGAGAAAAGATAGAGGATAGAGAGAGAAAAGAGTGAGGATATTAAATATTATTAATATTAAAGATTTGGCAGGCCATGTTAAAAATTATCAAAATTTAAAGTGAAAAATTTGGTATCTATCCTACTTTATTGCAACTTTTAGAAAGTTACTCCACTTTCTAATTTGTTTGAAAAAACAGGAAAATGAGTAGCTAATAAATTACAAATAAATAAGTATCCAAAATGCAACTATTGGAAAATACGGGTCGTAGGTCACGTATATGAGATAACCCAACTCACAAGATACCAAAATGATTGAAGGGAGTTGTTTGAATTTAGAATTCAATCATACAACTTCCCATAACTATTATTTGTCTAGCATTTTGGAGGAGAGAAGGACGGCAAGAAAAGTGTGAAATTCATATGGCAAATCATACATAAAATTGAAAGGCCCTAAAATCATATTTTTTAGAAAATACATTCACACATCCTTACTAAGTTTTTTGGCTCCACTAAGGAAGGTCGATGATGATTAAGGATTTCACACACACACACACACAATCACACACACACACACACACACACACACACACACATAAAAGGAACGAAGCATATACCTAACATCTTGAATACAACATAACAACAAATGTAAAAATACATGAAAAGCAATAAATTGCATACAACGAAAGTAAATGCAAATGAAAAATAGTCTAAAAACCTCTAAAGTTTGGTAGTCTATGTCTGTCAATCTGCACAAGTGGCCTAACTGTCGAGATATGTCGGGTGGTCCATATTCCTGATTGCGGCTCTGATCCCATCCCTTAGAAAAAAAAAAGAGTCTGCACCTTAGTTCTTTTCTCTGTAATGTGAGAAATCGTATCTCTATCAAATGAATAAAGTCTCTGATTTGTCTATGAATGTATTGAATCGTCCATGATGTCCCACCATTAGTGATGTAGTTAATAACTACAGTCGAATTTGCCTCAACCCAAATAGTTGATATACCAAGTCCTCTAGCCAATAAATCTCATCTAGTATAGCTTTGAGCTCGGCCGCCAAAATTAGATATAGGCTATATAATGATGAAAACGTTCTGATGCAGTGCCGTGTATAGTCCCTAATGATGCTTCTGCCACTTGTAAATCCATAATTGATGTATCTATCAGTGTTGATCTTATAAGATCTCACTGGTGGAGTGTACTACACAATCAAAACAAGTGGTCATGGGGGATGGAGAGTTGTATAAATACTGAAGAGGGGTGAAATACTCAAATCCCCTCGCCAATGTAAAGCGCTAAGCAATCCTCCTGTGTGAAGAAAGAGATCATGTAGTTGCATTTGAGAGAAAGTTAAAACCCTACTCAATTTTGCAGAAACATTGGGAAGAGGAGTAAGAGGCCAGATGCCCTCTCAAAGCAGATAGTACGTAAGAGAATGACAGCACACGAGGCCTTGGTCATTACAAGAAATCTTAAGGATACGGTCATTTTTATGTTAAACTTTTCTGGATTACCTTTTAAAATGTGAGGCAAGCTCTTCTTACTACTTTTTATATTCTTAATAGAATTCATAGTAAAAAAAATTATAAGTCCTCATTTGATATATGGAAGGGTAGAACATCTTCTTATAGGTGCTTTAAAATGTGGAAGTATTTTGCTAAAGTTTTGATTCCGGCACCTAAGAGAATACAACTTGTTGTTGATTATATTTTTATCGGCTATGCTCTTCAAAACTATGTCTGCAGATTTTTAGTCATTAAATGTTAAGTTATTTTTATTGATAGGAAAACAATTTTGAAACTAGAGATGCTGAATTTTTTGAAAATAAATTTCCTTTTAAAGAAGAACCTAAAGGATTAAGTAGTTATGTTAGTGTAACTCCTAGAGTTATAAAGGAGCCTAATGACTTAGAAGAAGTTAAAATAGGTGAAGCAAAAGACCAATGAATGTGACTTATTTTGATTTTGAATTTTTAACATACTTAATAGAGGATGATCATAATACTTTTAGTGAAGCTATGTCTTCACCATATTCTACTTTTGAAAGGAAGCTGTAAATAATGAATATGGATCTATTTTATCCAATAATACTTGGATTTTAGTAGACTTACCTCAAGGATGTAAGATCATTGGGCGCAAATGGTTGTTTAAGAAGAAACTTTAAGCTCACTGGTTCAATTGATACGTTTAAAGCAAAACTTGTACAGAAAGGATGTAGACAAAATAAATAAATAAAATGAGTTGAATTGTTTGATACTTATTCATCTATGACTAGGATTACTTCTATTAAGATGTTAATTGTGATTGTTGATTTTTATGATTTTATTATTCATCAAATGGATATCAAAATTGTATTTTAAAATGGAGACAGAGAAGAAAATATTTACATGAATCAATTTGAGGGATTTGTTATAAGAGGTCTAGATCATAGTGTATATAGATTTAAAAAATTCGTGTATGGCTTTAAACAAGTTCCTAATTAATAGAATGAAATATTTGATACAATTTTGTCATTTAGTAGTTATGTGATTAATGAAGCTAATAAATGCATATATAACAAATTTGAAAATAAATGTAGTGTGATTATTTGTTTATATATTGATGATATGTTGATTATGAGAACTAGTTTAGATGTGATTAATAAGACTAAACATTTTTTGAAAAAGGAGAAACTATACTTTATTAACTCAGATGATGTTATTTTGGGAATTAAAATGGTGAAAATTTTATAAGGAATTTATGTAACCCAATCTCATTATGTGGAGAGAGTACTTAAAGTGTTTAATCAATATACCTGTGTTCCTGTTAAATATCTTATGAGCCAAGTCGTCATTTGATAAAACATTTAAGTGCTAGTGTTTTAGTTGTAAAATATGCAAGAGTGAGTGGTAGTCTCAAATATCTCATGAATTGTGCAAGACCTAAAATGGCATATGTTGTTGGTAGATATAGCAAGTATACTAGTAATCATAATATTGAACATTGGGATGCATTTATTCAACTGTTGAGGTTTTTGAGATATACTCTAGATTGTGAT